>APFE030494015.1:60047-101370 GCA_000404065.3 Pinus taeda | reverse complement strand
AAATGGGGGAAGTGCAGAAGGCACAAGGGTCTTCAGACCTGATCAGGGGGAAAATCTCAGTATAATAACCTTTCTCTCTCTTCTCTCCTCCTTTAGGCCTTTCATTTGGTGTCTTTTTATACCAATTCCAAAGTAGTTTTTTAGTTAGGAATTGGTTGGGAACAGTTGAGGCCACAGGCACTAACAGGTGATCAGCAGGTAAAACCTGCGATCTCCGCCCGAAAATAAGGAGTTTATATATTTTTTTAAGTGTTTTAATACATATACGTGGGTTGGGTATATATGAACCCACGTACACACGTGTTTAACTCAGGGCAATGTCGCGTACAGGGAATAAAACATTGTTTTTTAGATTTTGGACCAGGTCTGGAAGGAGGGGTTTCCCTAGGCCATAAGTGTAGCATCACAAACCATAATAGTGAGATTTGGAGCTATAAAAATCGCTGATAGCCGATAGCGATATCGCATCGCATCGGGAGTATTAACTGGGCACTTTGAAAAGCATGCATGGTAAATCCCCGATCGCCTATAGCGATATCGCATCGCATCGGAGTGAAAGGAATTTTATTATGCCAACTTATTATTGCTGATATCCAATAGCCTATTGCGAGTTGTCGCGTCGGAGAAAACCAATGGGTCTTTAAGTTATGCCTCCTTTGTCATTGCGATATGCGATCTTGCGATCGCTTTATCGCAATGATAAAAGATTAATCATTTATATATATAAGACCTTTAATTGGTTTATCAAAAGGTTTTGTAATGTTTTTATTTTGTTTTCGGACCTTTTTGAGTGACACTAAGTTGATACCAATTAAAATCAAAAGGGACCCATTTCACATTATAGTTTTGAGAATAATACTGATATGAAATGGGGGGTTGTTGTAGAGCACAACAGTAGGGTAGGAAGAATGAGCCTTGGCAGCAAATGACACTATTACACAACCCTAGCAAGATGGTCTCTTGGTGTCTTTATATGATTGCTTTAATAGTTTTGTTTCATTTCAATCATTGGGCATAAAAATCACCATATCTTTAACCAATTTGATGAACAAGTGAGTTAATAGAGCCTACCTTGCAAATTTATGTGCTTCACAAAAAATTTGAGTGAGTTTGGCACGTTCTGGGCACTTTTCCTGTGTGCACCACGCATAAAACCTAGTGCGCTGCGCCCTGGGTATGCGCCATGCCCATTATAAGTTTGAACTGTGGGCGGGGGCTTTGTGTGCCGCACCTTGTGTGTGCGTCGCGCCCCTGCCCGTGTGCGTCGCGCCCGTTATAAGTTTGAACTGTGGGCGGGGGTTGTGTGTGCCACACCCCTGCCTATGTGCGTCGTGCCCGTTATAAGTTTGAACTGTGGGTGGGGGCTGTGTGCGCCGTGCCTTGCCTATGTGCGCCGCACCCTGCCTGTGTGCGCCGCGCCCTAAAAACTGGCTCCAAATTGCTCCAAACGCTCACCAACGCACTCCAATCACTTTGTAATGTCTCCCACGGGTTTTTATTTGCACAATGCCTTTGATTTTGGTGGAAAACTTGTATATAAAGCCTTGGGAGAGATGAGTTTGGCTTTTGCCTCTTCAAAAACCCATTTTTCTAATGTTTGAGTTTTGCACTTTTTCACTGACTTTAAAACACAATGATTTCCACTTTCCCTTTGAAATTTTAGCTCGAATGATGCAATTTTTGGCACTCTTTGTCGGGGTTGCAAGACAGGACATGTGGCCACGGAAACCATGATTGCATCTGAAAAAATCACTTGACGACTTTTTTTGAAAATTTTGCCATAAATGACACTGTTTGACTTTTCTTCAAAACAGAGTTTTGAAGAAGAGTCTGAGTCTATCCATATGACGATGAAGCTTTCTGAACCATAACTATGTAAGGGCCTCACTCTAGCCTGCATGGCTCTACTAGACATGTTTCAAGTACCAAATTGATGAATTCCTAGACCTAAACCTCGAAATCACCTTTGTCCTTTAAAGGACCAGACATTGACTGTCATGTACTTTGATGATGATTGACAAAAGACCTAAGCCAGCAGGAGCCAGACATGAGACTATAATGACCTTCTCCATCAGATTATGGCATGCCCCTAGCAGAATGAAACTGGGAGAATGGAGCAGGACACCTAATCATGAAATGCATAAAGAGTTTTGATCTCTGATGGAGGACTGACCAGACTGACTCTAACAGTAAGTTTTACTTTGCTTTCTGTTAATACAAATCAATAGCTTGTTTCCTATATAGTGCATTAAATTTTATGTCGATATCTTGAAGTTCCTTGACTCTTGAAGCAGATCATTTGGTTGTTTTCTATTGCGTTTGTGGTCTTTCTATAAATGTTATTTTCAGATATGAGTGATTAGAAAAACAAGCACTGGAGCAATGCAATGAGGACTTTATCGAATGACAGATTGAAGGTAGGTCTTCATAGCACCAACTTTCTAAGGAAATTTTCTTTGGTATTGTTTGTGTAGTGACTAGACCCACTGTAGGGCTAGAGGGGTTGCCTCTATTCATAGAGGGAACTTACCTGTGTCACACTTTACCATAACCCTGTTTGGGCATCTGGCGCCATGCCAACTACAGCTCTGTTCATTGCAAACTCGATCTCCCAATAGGATGTTACCTCAGTCCCGGTTCAACCCACTATTGTGAACCCTCTTGTATCATCAATCCTAGTTATCCATCCTATTCAGCTAGTGGTCTCGAGGAATGTATTTGTCAGTACCTCCATCACTCTAGTCAATGGCCAAGCTGTGCCACTACTTGGGGGACAGAACCTAAATGTTTCTATGCTTTCAGGTGCCCACCAATGTGAGTGGCTCATAAGTTCACATGCTTGGTATGAACCAGCCTTCTTCTGGCATTATTCACAACCCTGTTGATCCTCCTGGATCAAGCAATGTCCAGTACCAACAGGTTCAAAATCCCATTGGTCCATCTTCGTCGAGCAATGTCTAGTATCAACACACATATGAGGCTCAGGTCCAATACCAAACTCCTTACGTTTCATAAGGTTCTTAAGGAATGGTTAATCAACTTTACACCCTTCAGTCTAGGTACTGTGTTCATCTTGTCTCATCCACTCTCCAGGGTGGCTATGGCTAGATTCAGTTCGAAAATTTTCTAGGCACTATTCAAGTACCCTTGCAACATCAAGGACAACCTCTACAACAATAAGGAAAACCTTTGTTACCACAAGGGCAACCTTTGTTGTAGCAAAGGATATCCATGCAACAGCAAGAGAAAATGATCCCGTGGCAAGGTCAATTGCAACAACCGCAAGGGAAATGCTTAAAATAGTTGCAGCAAACTGTGCTATAGCATATGCACTATGCTCCACAAACCTCTCAGCCCATTTCCTCACAGGGCCAACCTCTACAACCCTAAGGACAAATTTTGTTGTCGCAAGGCCAACCCTTACAACAACAAAAACAACCCGAGAAACAGCAACCCTTGTATACATATCAGTAGTGTCAACCCTTGCAAGGGCAAGGCTAGGGTCAAGTCCTGCAACAACAGGCCCAAAATCCTAATGTCCTAGGTCAACAGGTCCAAAATTCTTCTGCCCAAGGGCAGTAGGTATAAAACCCTAATGTCTTGGGTCAATGAGTACAGAATCCTTCTGGTCAAGGGCAGTAGGTACATAATCCCTATGTTCAAGGGCAACAAGTACATAATCCTTATGCCCAAGGACACCAAGTACATAATCCTTATGCCCAAGGACACCAAGTCCAAAATCCTCTTATTAAGGGACAATAGTTTCACCTCCCATATGTTCAGGGACAATAGGTACAATATCCATATGTCCAAGGTCAACAGGCTCAACATCCTTTTAACCCATATGTTGCTTATCAACAACCTATGACTAGACAATTTCAAGGTATTCAAGGTCAAAATCCTTTGTATGGCCAAGGTAACCCACAATGGGAGCAACATCAAATTTTATATGGCCAAAATACTTACCAGCAAGGATGGGCTCCTCCGCTTGGACCCACTTACTGACCTCCAATGCCTTTTAATACTCAATTGTCATTCTTGGCCACACTAGAGTTGCCAGACATGTCTCACCTTATGAATGATCCAATTATTCAGGTGCCATCCAAGATACTGAGCGATTGTCTAAGTTCAATGGGAAAGAAAAAGAAGATCATCAAGCCCACGTGATGACATATCACCTCTAGCGCTCTTTGAACTCTCACGTTGACTATTCCATTCATCTCCGTCTTTTCCAATGGAACCTCATAGGTGTTGTAGCCAAGTGATACATCGAGCTTCCTCGAAGTACTTACCATGACTTTAACTCTTTAGCCATGGCTTTCCTCTAGCATTTCTAGCTACCGATTCACTATGAAACTGGCACCTATTTTCTTACATTGCTTAAGAAAGATACTGTGACACACATGTCCGATCACATCCATGAGTGGAGATGTAGACGTCCCATGATCAAATTCAAGATTCTTGATAAGTTGCTCACTGGATGGTTCACTAAATCATTAATGGCCCCAATTTCTCATGATATAGCTATGGTTGGATGTGTGATTGAAGAACAAGCCATTACTCATGCCTAGCACTTTGATCTAGTTTACTCTCAGTTGGCACTTTGTACAAGTTATTACCCGATGGTCCACGGCCATCGTTCGATCCCATGGCATCAAATTTGTTGGTTGCACCTCTTGTCGATATAGTTATTGGTTTAGTATCCCAGGCCTCTGATAAATATTCTTTCAAACAAAAGTTGGTCTTGAATGTTGTTCCCAATGGTTATTCCCAGAATCTACTAAAGCTGGTAAAACCTCAAAGGTCCATGCTGTCCAGTCTACCATAATGGACAAATCCTCGAAAGGTAAGAAGAAAGGCAAAGGAAAGGGTAAAGCCGATGCCCAAAACAGGGTCATCCCAAATCATCTACTGGTGAATCCTCACAACAGAAACCTAAGTAACCCATCCCTCTTACAGATTGGGTGTCAAATATTGTCCTGGCAACAAGAAAACAATGCATGATCCATGTTTCAATTGATTATCATGATCTCAATCATGCCTGTCCTAAAGATAACTATCCTACTCCCTTCATTGATCAGATCATTGATGAATGTGCCGGGAGCGATATTTTCCTTTATGGACAGTTTTTTTGGTTACAACTAGATTAGCATTACATCGACCGTTCAAGAAAAGACAACTTTTATCTGTCCATGGGAAACATTCACGTACAAAAAGCTCCCTTTCAACCTCAAGAATGTTGGGGCTACATTTCAGTAGGCAATATCCTATGTGTTTCATGATATTTGCAACATTGTCTAGCCTTACTTGGATGACCTTCCGACTCATTCTCACAAGCACCAAGATCACCTTGACCATCTTCAACATATTTTTCTTCGTTGTAGACACTACAACATTCGGATTAACCCACATAAATTTGTTTTCTGCGTATAATCTGGATGACTCCTTGGCTTTATCATTTCAAAGGATGGTATTTGCCTTGATCTACTTAAATTCGGGGCCATTGAAAATTTACCCCCTCCATCTTCATTGCACCAACTCTAGAGCCTGCAAGGAAAGGAAAGTTTTCCCCATCGTTTTATACCTAATTATGCTCAGCTAGTATTGGCTTAGTGGGGCCTGACCCAAGTTCGGAAGTGATTTAGCCAAGAAAATCCCAGTACTACTTACCCTTTCAACAACAATCCGTGGAGCGCGAACTGAGGTCTCACCCGAAGTAGTATGGGGGAGTGCTAGAACCAGTTTTCTGCACCTTGGGGATGTCTAATATGAGGTGATTGGAACACAATCCAACATTCGCACTTGTTGCACAACACACACCTACGGGTACCCCGCACCCTGTGATACTGTCTTTGCACAGTTCGAGCCACAGCGCAACCCATGTTATTTACCCAAGTCTTCCTTAATTAGTCTATGTTAGTTGATTACTTAGATTAAATACACATATAAGAATTTATACGAGTATTCTTTGAGTGCGCACAGTAAATAATAGAGTAAAAGAAATGCATAACATAAAAATACAAATTCAATAATAGATGCATAGAATAAACTTCTCTTTATTAATTTCAAATTCCAAGTACAAACCTGACTCCGCCCTATGCACTCAGCTGCAAGGGTCAGCGCACTCAACTGCAGACTCTAACAGGCCTCTACGCACTCAGCTACAGAGCCTCTTCCTACTACTATGACCCAGTACACTTCAACTTCCACTCTAGGCTCTAACCATGCCTTCGCTATTTTATCTATTCTCCGCTACCAAAACTATCTTTACACTTAGAGCCTCACTCTATTTATATAATCCCATGGTCCGTGGACCATGGGTAGGCCAACACAACTTTACATTAAATTAGAATATTTTAGGGTGGATAGCCCTATGAATCGATTGTACACTTCATGCTCTGCGCCCATACTTCGCGGAGTTCTACACCATCTTTGACCAAAACTTGGGCTTTGAGCCCCGAAACCTACTGCAGGGGGTCCATGCTATTATAGGACAAATTGACCTCCTAATCAACTCAGAGGAGGAGGACAGGATGACTGAAAGAATGACCGCAGTTGCAGGCCCAGAATCCACACTAACGCTCTCTATACAATGACAACCTGCTTTATAAAGCTTGTTTACAAGCATAAAGGAGTGTTAGTCACCTGCTAACTCATGTTGTTAGACCAGGGGGAGTGTTACACAGTGATTTTTCATTGCCTTCACTCCCAGTCCTTCTACTGTGTCATGTGTCCAGGTCAAACATGCTCATATTGAACAAATGCTCTCTTATGTTGCCATTGACCCACGTTTCCTAAGTTATCTGCATCATCACAAGAATGGACTTAATATACACGATGAACAGCGGTCGTAAATAGTCCATCCACACTTCCAGCATGGAAGTACATCTGTTTCCCGCGACAGTCTGATTTCATGCTCCATCATGACGCTATTTTCTATCTTTAGTGATGATCTGACTAGCCACATTACCTGCTAGCGATGTCAGTGCTCAAGCTTAATTATAAACTTGCGATGATCCAGATTGGGAGAATTCGTTCCAACAGTCAGCCTTCTGGATGTCTCTAGGCCTGGTTGTTAGCATAATTTGTGTCGCCCTTCCTTCTCTAGTGTGGCAGTTCCATCATTTGTGCTACCCTCCTTGGAGATAAGCTCTCTCTTCCACCTTTCATGGAGACTCCTTCTCCTATTTAAACACTCACCTTTTCTATGATCAACTAGTTGGTAGTTGGTAAATTCTTGGATTGAGGAGTGTTGTTAGTGATTTTGAGTTTGATAGATAGTTGGTGTGGTTGTGACAAGTGTGGGATTGTTGATAGCTTGTGGAAGGTTGTGAAGTGCCCTTAACTTTGGGTAAGAGCTTGTGAGTGAGAGAGAGACTTTGTATATTGGGAGATCCATCTTCAAAGAGTGAATGCTTGAGAACATGCTGGTTGGATTCCTCTAAGAAGGCTTACAACGTTAAGACCTTGGTTGTAAGCTTGCTCTTATTTCATTATTAATACAATCAATGATGTTTTCCTATGTCTTGTATGTAATTTACTTCATAGCTCATGACTTATTGACTTTGTGAGTAAATAGATCATTGTTGTTTTTCGGTTATGTGCTTTGTTGTATTTCCTTTTCATTGTTTCAGGTCGATCATTCATTGAGGTGAAGGAAGCGAAAGTTGGAGCAGCGCAATGGAACTCCATCAACCACTGGTTGAGGTAGGCCTCCAACTATGACTGTTTAAGGAAATCTATTGTTGATCTATCCTTGCTGTGACTAGACCCACTCTAGGGCTAGAGGGGTTTCCTCTATTCGCAGAGGGAACACTTTCCTGCATCACAAGTTGGCGACTCTACTGGGGATTCTGTCCTATGTTCTCCTCTTGTGTACTCTTGAGTTTTGATTTTGATTTGGTCTCTCTTGAAGTTTGGGGGTTAACTATAAGCCTTTTGAGTCACCTAGATCGATCTGGGAAATCCCTCTATTGTCTGTTGGATTGACTGGTCTTTGTTTGGGAGTTTTTTGCTCATTTGTCATAGTTTTTAACATCATCGTGGAGCATAGTTTAACAGTCATGATGTCTTTGCGCTCACCCTTTTGTAAAATCCTGTGCATCGCTGAATAACATCGCACAGTCGTGGTGACCCCTGAAATCGGTACGTCATGGGAAAGGCGGATACTTCCACGACGATGTCCCTCTATTGCTATAGCTAGTTGTTGATCAGCACTAGTTGATTGTGTCATCCTTGCGCCGATTTTTGTAGAATTGATTTTTTCAATTTTGCCTCCTGAATTCATCAGTTCTGTTGACCCCTTGCTTTTTTCTCTTTCTCAGTAGCTTGTTTTTCACTGTTTATGGTTAAGACACTCTTTCTTTGACTTTTTTGAATGAATCTTACATTTTGGCCTGTGTGACCTAGTTCGTTCTTTCGAATTTTTGAATCAATTGGCTTGGTTGTTGGTTTGTTCAAGGTTCATTTGCAACTTTCTTGTGGGTTTGATTGAGCCTTCCCCATTTCTTATTTCTGGTCGATTTTTTAGTGACATTTATTGAACCGATCTTTGGTATTGATTCGATTTCTTTTCACTACCAAACATAGATCACGATTGTTTGGATCAACCAGTTTTTTTCGCACTTGCTTGTTTGTTTCTCTTTAATTTGAAAAAAATAAAAAATCGAAAGACTGAATTCATTTAGTGTGCGAAAGTGGAAGTGAATTTTCATTTCAAGGTTGCATATTGGAAAGTGAATGATTAAATCTCTCATTAGTAGTACCTATGCACTGTAGGAATTGATGTCTGTATGCATTGTGTGACCGCATTTGCTTATCTTGGTTTTCTTCGTTTGGAAATGATATCTCTACCCTCACACAGGTAGGTGTTCATCGAAGTAAAGGGATATTCCGTTCATTCTAGCTGCATTGTAGGTTTTGTTGTATACATATGGTAAGGCCTGAAAACTGAAACATAATTCACGATCAACTTTAAAATGAACTGAATAAACCTAACAACACATTGAAACATAATGCTCATTATTTAGGGGTCTAGGCTAGAGACGTGCTCTGACATCATTAAACCTAGTGACTATTGTTTTCAGTCAAAGTTGGGTGATTCCTCCTTCTGTGACTCAATAGCGGTCTAGTACGAAATTGTGCTCCTATGTACCATCGAGTATATGTTGGGAGACCCCACTAGGTTATCATCCTATATCCTTAGGAAGCCGTGTCCACCACCTTGCAAACCATAATGCATCGAACAAAACATTCGGGAAGATTGACTGCCATACGGAAAGTCCTTGGTTTTCATATGACTGCCAAGGTGTATATGTAGTTTTACGGATTGTTTGGTAAACCTTTTGCCTAGTTCTCCAGAGTAGTCACTTTCATTCCTTTTTAGACTCCCTAAAAGAAAAGGTCCATCTGAGCACTTGTCACTTTAGGCTCATTAAATATTCGAAGGTGATTAGAGTCATCTTTTTGTCCTTTTCTCGACTCTTTAAAGATGAAAAGGTCAAGTTATGTTCCTGTGTCTTAAAATTTATTTGGCCATGTTCACATTTACTCGGTTAGATCTTATTTGCGTTTAGTTTGAGTAGGATTCTTTCTCGTTAGTTTGCCTAGGATTTTGAATTGAGTCATCCTGGTGGAATCATCGATCCTGTCTCCAATTCCAAGTGACCAAGGGTCTCCATCCTCTGTAGCTTCCGAAGTTCCGGTTGTTAGTGACACTCTACCCGTCATTTCGAGTATCCAACCGCTTAAATCTCGCGTTCCAGAGGATGAGTCTTATGATATTCATTGGAACCCCATTTGGAAGCCTTCTGAAGAAGACTTTCCCACTACTCCTAATAGTGTTTCAGTGCCGATGTCTTCCTCCGACATGGATGAGACAACTCCCATCTTTGATGAAGAATCCTTTGTGTCAGAAAGTGAAATACCTATGCCCACGAAAACTTCACCTTTCCATGCAACAAGAACTTTGCCTTTCCATGTTACTTCCCTTGGTGTCACGTTGCCTTTAAGATATAATGCTTTGGCAGACATCATCGGTTCCCGGTCTCCCATTTCGAGTTCCATATGGTCTCGTACTGTCCCTTGAACTTCGGAGCCTTTTACACCCCAGGTTCACAATGTGCCCATTACAACTGTTCCAACCATTCCAACCGTTTGTGTGGCTTCTTCAACCCCTGTTGTTAGTGCCGCCACTGCTTCTTTAGTGGTCACTACTATTGCCGGGCCTTCTGCTAGTCCTACCAATGGTGGCCCAACAGCGGGAGTTGTTAATCCCACACTAAGTGCCCCACATTCTTCTGGTTCCATTCTAGCAGGGGGAGCATATGTTCAATATATACAAGCTCTTCAGAATCTAGATCCTCAAAACCCATTTAATTATTATCATTCTCACAGAGCTCATATCTATTACCCCGGGCCTATGCCATCTCAACCCACGGTTGAGGTCATGGTTCCATTGTTTGTTGCTTGGGGTACCACCACTTATCATGGTGGCCAAGCACCACCCACAAATTTTCAAGGGCCACCCTATCAAGGTTAGTAGTCTTATGCACAACCTTATCTAGGGCAACTTGGAGGCCCACAAGGATAACCCTTCCAGGGACAACCTTCGGCCTTTGGTGGTTCCTCCTTTACCTATTTCGACAACCTTTTGGTAATCCGGGACAACCCTACATTCAACAAGATCAACCCGGTGTCCAGCAAGGCTACTCTTCTAAGCAAGTTAGTCAGCCTTACATTCAGCAAGGTTAACCCATTGTCTAGCCTAATCAACCATCTAGACAAATTGGTCAACCTCAAAATCAACCAGGCCAACCAACTGTCCAGTCTGCTCAGCCATCCGGCCAATCAGGACAAACCTTAGTTGTGCAAGGACAACCCATCACCCAGCAGGCTCAACCTTCTAGGCAAATGGGTCAACCTCAATCTCAACTAGCTCAACCTTCTGGCCATATGGTTCAGCATCAGTTTTCTCAAGGACATCCATCTGGGCCTTCTCAACCGGGCACTCAAATGATTGTTGCTTCTCAAGCGCCACCCGGTTTTCAGCCCCAGTTTGGGCTCCAGACCCAATCCGGTCTTCAAATTCAGGTTGGATCCCAATCTCAACCTACTTATCAAATGTAGCCTGGCTCCCAAGCCCAGTTTGGAGCTCAGCTGCCTTATGGTTTTTAGCAATCCCAAGGGCAAGCCCAATTTGCCCCATATCAAAATTATCAACAATTGCAATCCTTATCAAAATTTTCAGCAATCATATGTTGCTCCTACAGGCCAATTTGGTAATCAGTGGAATGTTAGGGGGCAAACCCAGAGTCAACTATCTAGTTATAGCTATAACCCCTACGGGAAAAATTCCTATGGACAAAACCTGTATGGGCCAGATTCATTCGGACAAAACAAATGGGGGCAACAAGCAGCTGGGTGGAACTCTGGTGCTACCTCCTACCCGTGACCTCAGATGTCCTTTAATCCTCAGCTACCCTTTTTAGCAACATTGGAATTACTAGATGTGTCCAAACTGACAAATTATCCCATTCTTCATAATCCGTATTGGCCGCCGGTTCCAACTAAAATTCCAGGTGATTGTCACAAGTTTGATGGTAAATCTGGATAAGATCCCCAAGCTCATGCCATGACATATCATCTGTGGTGCTCGTCAAACTTGTGGCTTGATGATTCAATCCAGCTCCACCTTTTTGAACGGACTGTTAGTGGCTCTGCTGCTAAGTGGTATATTGAGTTAGCTCACGGATCTTTTCAGGACTTTAACTCATTAGCTATGGCATTTTTAACTCATTTTCAATTGCCGATTCGATATGAAATAGGCACACATCTCCTGACATCCTTAAAACAAACTACGACCATGCATATCTCCAATCATATTCATGAATGGAGATGATGTCACCGTTTGATTAAGTTTTGGATTCCCGATCAACTTTTGGCTGACTGGTTCACCACTTCATTTGTCCAATAGCCCAGGATATTTCTATGGGGGCATGTGTAACTGAAGAGCAAGCTATTGTGCATGCTCAGTACCTTGACTTGGTTTACTCCCAGTCTGGTACGCTATATGATTATTTCCCTGATGCTTCGAGGCCCAGAACTTCCAAAGCTCCACCAACACCATCTGTTGATGGTGTCATTGATTCTGTCAATGCGCCCTCTAAGAAATCTTCCCTGAACCCTGGGAAACAAAAGTTTCATGCTTCAAATGAAAATACTTCTCAGGCTGTATCCAATTCTAGTAAGACTTCTGAGGTTAACACCATCCAGTCCACCACGATAGATAAAGCCTCGAAAGGAAAAAGGAAAGGAAAAGGAAAGAATAAGGATGATCAGCTGAAGCAGGATTCCCCTAAACCTCCACCCGAGGAAGGTGCCAAATGCAAGCCTAAGTATCCTTACCTTATCTATGACAAGGATTACTATACTAAAGACTTCCCAAGGTGGTCTGAAGTTAGTCGTTTGTTGAAAGATGCCCCAGGAACTCCTGTCGTGCTCAAAGAGCCTTTTCCCTCGCAACAAATTCAAATGGTGGCTAATCCATCGCAATGCTCTTCTCCCTTTGGTTCTTAAGTATTTATGGCTAGGACGAATCCCATCCACATTAGTACTCGGGCAAAAGATTATCTGTTGCCTATTGGGAAGGAGCTTGAGGTCCCCTCTAGTGCTCCTCTGTCCAGTTCTGGTCCCCTTCATATTGAGCGACCTAGCACTGAGACAGTCATCCAACCTCCTCCTAAAGGCGTACTCTAGAAATATTCGTACATCCCTAATGCTCGTGCTGCTCAGCACTATAGCATCGTTGAGGACTTAGCCCAAGCTCCATCAACTACATCCACATTAGAAGTTCTCCAGAGCTGCCCCTCTCAGAGGAAGTCTTTACTATCGGCCATTGGTGGCATTGACCCGGTCGACTCGGATTTGATCACTTTTAACCTAGACAGTCATATACCGAGACTGCCTCACCAAATTGCCTTCCTTATTCAGGTCATCATCAATTCTAAAATGATTCATTGTACTGTCATTGATGAAGGTGCTTCTACTTGCATAATGTCTATTGCTTGTTGGAAGGCTATTAGTTCTCCGACTCTGAGCCAGTCTCCTACGACCTTGGAAGCCTTTGATGGGAGAGAGTCTCGTCCTCATGGTATACTCCAACATTTTCCCATTACATTGGAAGGGAAGATGGTCGAAGTGGAGGTCGAAGTTGTCGATGCAAATTTAACTTACAACCTCCTTTTAGGATGAAGCTGGACATATGCCATGTGAGCCATGGCTTCTTCTCTATTCTGTGTTATTCGTTTCCTTCATCAGGGGAAGATCATCATAGTAGACTAGTTTTCCTTCTTCGCCTCTTCCTCTGATGGTAACATGCCTTTCATGGAGCATACCTTGGTTCCTTGTGAGAGTGTGGGTGCTGGACTCTTTAAAGATCCTACCCTTATGGGTGTTTTTTCACTCCCACCTCCTAAAATCACTCCCATTAATATGATTTCTGTTCGCTCTGATCCATGGGTTCTTCCTCCCGTTGATCAGATAAAATCTTGGGGCGACGAGATGTCATTGAGTCCTACCAAGCTCAACTACATCAAAATTGTTTTTGCATTGGCTCCATCCTCCGAATCCACTCCCTCGAGCAGAGATCTCGACTCATACATTCACTCCCCTTGGCTTGGAGATGGCGTTTCTTCAGACCCTTTACAAGAAAATTTTCCTTCTAATGAAGCGATTATTGAGACCCTATCTTTCGAGGAACCCCCTTGGTCTGATCATCACCATTGTTCCTCGTTTCTCCCTACCCATTGAGAAATGCTTACTTGTCTCAAGTGATTTGCTTCTTGTCTCCCCTTCCAACCCCTTCAGACACCTATCCAGATCCATAAAGTGTCTTTTGAAGGGAATATGGGGAACATCATGCAAACTTAGCCAATTGACATCTCTATTAAACCAGGGATTGTCGAGCACATTCATGTTGGAGTAACTTGTACTCTAGAGGAGATTCAACTTTATACTGATCTTTTTCGTGAATTCCTTGATGTGTTTGCTTGGTCTTATGAAGAGATGCTTGAAATCGATCCTAGCATCATGGTGCATGAGATACCTACTTATCCAGGTGCTAAACCTATTTGGCAACGTCTATGCCATGTGCACCCCCAAAAGGCTGCAGCTATTAAAGCAGAAGTTGCAAAGCTTCTTACGGCCGGTTTTATTTACCCCATCCCACTCACAGATTGGGTCTCTAATATTGCCCCTGTAACTAAAAAATAGGGCACCATCAGGGTATGTGTTGACTATTGTGATATTAATCGGGCCTGTCCCAAAGATAACTACCCTACACCCTTCATTGACCAGCGCATTCATGAGTGTGTCGGAAGTGAAATATACTCATTCATGGACGGCTTTTCTGGTCATAACCAGATTAATATTGCCCCTGCAGATCAACACAAGACTGCCATTATCTGTCCGTGGGCCACTTTCGCTTATAAAAAGCTCCCATTCAATTTAAAAAATGTCGGTGCCAACTTCCAACACACAATGTCTTATGCATTTCATGATATTCGACACATTGTGCAACCTTACATGGATGACCTTCCAGCTCATTCAGTGAAACGCCAAGACCATCAACCCACCTTCATGAATTTTTTCTCCGTTGTAGACACTATCATCTCCGGCTTAATCCACATAAGTGTGTCTTCTGTGTCGAGTCAGGCAGACTTCTTGGGTCCATCGTCCCCTGAGAGGGTATCCGTTTGGATCCTCTTAAAGTCAAAGCCATCCTACATCTTCCTCCCCCTACTTATTTGTAGCAATTGCAGAGTTTGCAGGGAAAAGCAATTTTTTTACGATGAATCATCCCGACTTATGCTGAAGTGGCCAAAGGCTATACACGGTTATTAAAATGTGACACCCCTTTTCTTTGGGATACTATTGCACAAGAGTCATTGGAGTGCCTCAACGCTCTCCTTGTTTCTGCTCCTTTGTTACATCCCCTTGATTATCACCGGGACTACACTCTTTATTTAGCCGCTATTGATACCACCATCGGCATGGTTCTAGTTCAAGACAATGATGATGGTACTGAGCATGTCATTTATTATCTCAGCCGCAATCTACTTGATATTGAAACTCGCTATGCCTATGTTGAGAAGTTGGCATTAGCCGTTGTTTGTGTTGTCCAACGTTTTTTCCATTATATATTATTGCGTACCATGATGGTGATTTCTGATTGCAACCCAATGACGTACATTTTGTCACGTTAGTTGCTGGGGGGAAAATACTCAAAGTGGATTGTCATCCTTCAAGAATTTGACTTGGAGTTCACCACTGCCAAGTCCAAGAAGTCCCTCATCTTCACTGAGTTTCTTTGCTCTCTACTGCTACCAGACCCTCTCGGTTAGAGGACCATATTTCGGATGGAACTCTATTCTTGATTAGTACCCTCGATCCTTGGTACGGGGATATTATTTTCTATCTTCAGATGTCCTCCTTTCATCATGATTTGTCCAAGGATGCTTGGTGATGGATTTTCCATTATTCTAGACCTTACTGCATTATTGGGGACACCCTGTATTGTCTCGGTGCAGACTCTGTTCTTCGCCAATGTTTAACATTCGAGGAAGCAGAATGAGTTCTAAATGACTACCATTCTGGTGCCTATGGTGGTCACATGTCTGGGTATGCTACTGCTCAGAAGATTCTCCGTGCTGGTTATTTTTGGCCCTCCATCTTTAGGGACTGCATTCTTGCCGTCCACTCTTGTCATGAGTGCCAAATCTACCAATGGAAGATGTGCGCGACACCCGCTCCGTTGCACCCTATTGTAACCATCGACCCTTTTTCCAAATGGGGCACTGATTATATGACCTGTAACCCTCGCTCGACTAAGGGGCATGGGTATATCATCATTGGCGTTGATTATTTCACAAAATGGTTCGAGGTGATGCCTACACTATCTGAAGACGGTCACACAGCGGCGCAATTTTTATTCAATCATGTTATTTCACGAATCAGAGTCCCTCAGGCTATCGTCACTGATCACGGAAAACACTTCCATAATCATATGATGACTAAGTTAACAACCTAGCTGGGCTTGCGGAATGATAGCTTGACACCATAATATCCTCAAGCCAATGGCCAAGTGGAAGTTGTCAACAAAGTTCTAGTTACAATGCTTCAACGCACCATTAGCATGCACAAGTCCAACTGGCACTTGATGATGTTCCCTTCCTTATGGGCCTACCGAACTTCAGTGAAGGATGTCATCGGGTTCACCCCATTCCAATTGGTTTATGGTCTAGAGGCTACCCTTCCGATTGAGTGTGAGATCCCTTCTCTGAAATTAGCTGTCGAATTACTCCCAAACACTACTTTGGTAGAAGAAAGTATTCTCTATCTAGAGTGACTAGACGAGACTCGTCGACTAGCCTCTCTAGCCACTGAAGCATAGAAGAAGAGAGTGAAAACTCACTTCGATCATACTGTCCATCCGTGTTCTTTTGTTGAAGGAGATTTAGTCCTACTTTATGATCAAGCGAATGATAAGCTACGGGCAGGCAAATTCGAGCCCACATGGCATGGGCCTTATATTGTAAAGCGAGTTTTGCAAAAAGGGGCCTATGAGCTGATTAATTATGAAGGGAACCGTCTAGATAAGCCCCGCAATGGGCTTTATCTTAAAAAATATTATGCATGAACCCCATGCGTTATGATTTGTACATACGTGTGTTTTCAGCAGGTGTGTTGTGTCTGTCTTTTCATGTCTGGCTTGGTGTGTAGGCATAATTGCTGCTTATTGTGTCTTTATGCTTCTTGTGAAGATGTCTAGTACACCTTATGTTGGTTTCACTAGTGGTGCCTGCCGCAGTACATGAAACCTGTCTTCTGCAGCATGGGTGATCTACGATCCTCACGGTGAGTTAGTAGGCCTTCAAGGTGTTTGTCTGGGTTGTACCAAAAACAATGTCACTGAATATAGTGTTTTTATTGAATTACTGACTGAGGCTATTCACCTCGACATTCATTCATTGGTTGTGAATCCGGACCCTCAGCTTGTTGTCCAACAGCTTAATGGGCATTATTCCATCAGAGATCATCTGATTTTGAGGTTGTATTTACGTGTTAAATTGTTAGAAAGAAATTTTGATTTCATTACATATCAACACATTCCAAGAATATTAAACTCGTTAACTGATGCATTAGCAAACCATGTATTAGACAGACACTTGCGTAACATGTAATCAAAACATCATATAGAAGCATTCGAAACACAATAATGGACCATAGGAATATGTAATAATATATATATTATATATATATATATATATATATATATATATTATATAATAATATATATATATATATATATATAATATATATATATATATATATATATATATTATATCGCGTGTTGTGCACCGAGGCACTCAAAAAATAAGTGTATAGGTCCAAATAGAATCTGCATTCTCCATACATCCAAGACACATCTCTCTCAAAAAATCAGTAGGAAATAAAACCTAGGCATCTACTGTAGTGGGTTATTCTCCCTATAGCACACCACCACTTGTGCGACCTGCCTCAACAAACGGTGCAACCTGGGTATCACCCCTACTGTATGAATCTAGAACTCTATGGGGACCTCCTCGTTCCCCATGTAATCAGGGATCCCCACCGTCAAGCCCTCAATATTTAGGGCCATTGTCTCGATCGAATCACCAGCTGTGGGAGCCAAGGCCAACTCTCTAATGCCCTGCGGATCCCTCCGCACCTCTGGAGCCAGTCCTACAGGCCTCACTGGACCCACATCTGCAAATACCATAGAGTACATCATTAGGACATATGCATGAAAAAATCTAAAAAACACCATAAAAGATAAAATACAAAAATAGTGTAATCAAGTGCTTTACCGCCATCGTCCCACTGCTCGCCAGCAGGTAGCTACATATCGGAGTCTCTATGAAAGTCCATACCAGCATATGGCTGGTCCTTAATGAAGATCATCTAGCACTCCAGCCACTCACGGAACAGTGTCCCCCATGACACTGGGCATCCGCCACCCCCTCGTGGCATAACGTGTGCCCACCGTGTGATCTTGGTCTCCCGCGATCTAGGTGCGTCCAAGTCCATATCCTGTAACTGCGATGCCGGCACCCACTCCAGCATGATCAGGATCACCCGTAGCCAAATTGTTTCATCTCTCCACAATGACATTTGGTAAGTTGTCTCTTCATGTTGGCTGTTACTGTTTCCGCCCTGTTGAACATGGTCGGATTAAGGCATTCGAGAGCCAATGACAGTTGGGTCTTGGTTGCCTCATGTTGGGTTTGGGAGCCCGCTACCCTCGTCACCATAAAGAGAACTCCATGAAGAACCAATTCTTCCAACATCGGAATTGCCATCTTCCCGCTCTTTGACTTGCATGCCCGTGGGCACAGTCGTGCCATCAACATCTCTAATGATTCGCCCCCAGGTCGTTGGCCTTCTAGAACCGGTCTCTCACAACGACGGGAAAATCTGGTCAGTAAATATATTTCTGTAGCATCAAACTTAATGTCTCTCCCCTGGATTATGAATTTTTCGTCTGTTGGGTTCTAGGCATGGATTATCTGCTCTAATAAATCGGGTTGGGCTCGAAGGTGTGGAGGAAGGAAGAATTTTAGCAACCCACACACACGTAAATCATTTCGGCACCTAGCATTAGCAAAAGCTTCCTCATCGCTGACATTGTGACTTCATTCCTGCCAAACAAATGCCATGATGCCCTGCATGACGAGAAAAAATGAATTAGAACTCTATTTGTAAATTTAAATTCATAATTTACATAAAAAATTATTTTCGCATCGTCATCGCGACTTTTTTTAAAACAGTCACGATGGTGCTCAGTTCACAGTTTTCTTTTCTCACGATCATCGTGAGAATACATCAAATTCTCGTGACAATCCGAAGGTGTTATGTGTAAATCATGCTCAGTCATCGCAGACTCGAGCAGCTTTCCCGCGATGACCAAGTGGTGGACTCCGATTCAAAAATTCGTCTAACATTGCCTACCTAATGCTAAATTACATAAAAATACCACTAAAATGAAGCGCAGGGGGAAAGCTACTTAGCAGAGGTTTTAGGATGAACCATGGATGGATGAGGTTGGAATTAGCTCGAGAACTTTGCTCAGGTTGGTGCTCCAAATGCTCCAAGGTAAAATGAATAGTGCAAATGGTAAAAACAAATGAATTACCCCACCTTTTTTATAGTAATTTTTTGAAATAATTAAAAATTTTACTTTAGAATGTGGGTTTTTTTCCATTTTATTTCATGGTTAATTCGAGTTTTTGGGTTTTAACTATGTTTCTGTATATATTAATCATTTACGTTGAATGGGTTTTACGTTTGACATGTTTTGTTCAGAACTATAGGTGGTGGAGTTATGTCGTACTTCATGTGCACTTGGCCTGTAAAGTCATATTTAACGCTCTTTTCTGACTTAAAAGACGAAAATATAGCCAAGTTGTCCCTTTCGAATCATTAACCGAAATGAGAGGCGGTCTACTTTGAGCTCTTTTCTGACCATGTAAACACAAAAAGATTGTCAGGGTTTTGTCGTTTCAAGTCCAATACTGGTTATGAAATGACGTGTCTTCGATCGCTTTTCTACTTTTTCGGATCGAGGCCACTTATCACGAAAAGTACTCCTTGATTTTAATGGTCAAGCGGTTCTTTCGATTATAATTTTCAAACTCCCTAAACATGAAAAAGACTTCGATTTTTGCCTATGTTGGACTCGTTAGACCCTAATGACATTGGACTCGTCACCATGATGAGACTCGAGCTTCTCCTCCCTAGGGCTCGTTAAACTATTACTAGGTTGGATTCGACTGAAGGTTGAACTTATATTGCAAGCACATGCTATCCCCTTCAAGCTTGTTTTCAAAAATAATTGGGGTACTCGCGAGAAATGGTCGGGGAAAATTTGGAAATCATCATTGATTGTCTATGGTAGCTAGTCACTCTTGAACATCAACACTCTTGCTTCTTGTCGGGTTGGGATATCCATACATCATCATTTGGCATTCTATGGGTTTGGGTTGCCATTTAGCCTTATTCCATTTGATCCATTCTATCTCCATCCAATCTCTGATCCCTTGGTATCCGAATTCTGCCACCCTTCGGAGTCGTGTCACCGACATGTTCAAGAGTATAATCCTTATGCAGTTTACATCCTTGCTTCCTCCTTCAATCCTCTGTTTCACCATCTATCGCTTGTTCCTTATCTTGTGTCATTGATGGGGGAAACATTATGGCCCTCCTGCAACGGATCGTCTCTTGTCGTCATCAGCTCATTATCCAAGAGATTGATCTAGAGATCCCCTTCGGTACCTTGGAGCTTGCATGCCTCAATGGCAAGTTCTTCACACCTGATAGTCGAATTTCATCATTGGTCGTCGATTGGGTGATTCCGCAAGTGTTCGACTTCAGCTCGTTCTTCACACTTCGTGGATTGTATTGGACAGTACCTTGAGAACCATTTGCATCATTGGTGCTTTCTCTCATGCTTGTTAATGGTTTTACTCATTGGCTGGTAATCAAGTGACTTTCTATCATGCTCGACTTTAGCACCTCTATTCGCATGCTAGAATTTGTACTATGATCGGTTGGGTTCAAGACCCGAACTCAGATTACACATGTTCGGGCTATGTGAATTGGTTCATGATTGCATGACTCATTGATGGATGGCTGCGACCATACCTGAGTCTTCATGGATGGCTACGACCATACCTTTATCATTATCATGGTTTTATTAGCTAGATGGTTGTGTCCATACCACAGACCTAGTTCATATGTCTTTTGGATGGCTATGCCCATGCCTAGACTACATGTATTTCATTATCAGAGATATCAGTTGTACTTGCGCCTGCAGGTTCTTCCAGATGGTGTTCCATCTCAGTCAATTTTGTAAAGCATTTCACCCCTCCCACTCTCTTGGGCTTCATACTTTAGGGGGCATCTGTTACACAATAATTTGTCACTGCCTTCACTCCCAGTCCTTCTACTGTGTCATCTGTCCAGGTCAAACATGCTCATACTAAAAAAATTCTCTCTTATGTTTCCTTTTACCCACTTTTCATAAGTTTTCTGCATCATCGTGAGAATGGACTTAATATACGCAATGAACAGCAGTCGTAAATAGTCTAGCCACGCTTCCAGCACATAAGTACATCTGTTTCCCGCGATGATCCAATTTCATGCTCTGTCACAAGGCTGTTTGCTATCTTTAGTGATGATCTGACTCGCCACATTACCTACCAGTGATTTCAGCGCTAAAGCTTAATTATAAACTCACAATGATCCAGATTGGGCGAATTTATTCCAACAGTTGGCCTTCTGGATGTCTCTAGGCCTAGTTGTTGGCATAGTTTGTGTCGCCCTTCGTTCTCTGGTGTGGCAGTTCCATCATTTGTGCTACCCTCCTTGGAGATAATCTCTCTCTTCCACCTTTCATGGAGAATCTTTCTCCTATTTAAACACCCACGTTTGCTATGATCAGCTAGTTGGTAGTTGGTAAATTCTTGGATTGAGCAGTGTTATTAGTGCTTTTAAGTTTGATAGATAGCTAGTGTGGGTGTGACAAGTGTGGGATTGTTGATAGCTTGTGGAAGGTTGTGAAGTGCCCTTAAATTTGGGTAAGAGCTTGTGAATGAGAGAGAGACTTTGTATATTGGGAGATCCATCTTCAAAGAGTGAATGCTTGAGAACATGCTAGCTAGATTCCTCTGATAAGGCTTGCGATGTCAAGACCTTGGTTGTAATCTTTCTCTTATTTCATTATTAATACAATCAATGATGTTTTCCTATGTCTTGTATGTAATTTACTTGATAGCTCATGACTTCTTGACTTTGTGAGTAAATAGATCATTTTTTTTATTTGGTTACGTGCTTTGTTTTATTTCCTTTGCATTTTTTCAGGTCGATCATTCATTGAGGGGAAGGAAGCGAAAGTTGTAGCAGCGCAACAAAACTCCATCGAACACTGGTTGAGGTAGGCCTCCAACTATGACTGTTTAAGGAAATATATTGTTGATCTGTCCTCGCTGAGACTAGACCCACTCTAGGGTTAGAGGGGTTGGCTCTGTTCGTGGAGGGAGCACTTTCCTACATCATAGGGAGTGTTAGTGAACTTTAGTGATGCTCAAGTGGTTATGCTAATGAATCTGCCATAAAATATCTAGATATTATTTCCCTAAATTTGTGCAATAAAAGTAGGGAAACTCCAAAAATCAAGATATTTGGAGGAATTCTATTCCAAAAACATAGGCAAATGGGAAAAAGTTGGTAAAAGAGGCAGGTTCATGGTTTTTACCCAAATGAACTATAGGTGGAGTTGGGAAGCCCTAATTTGATTGCTATTTAAGCAACTAGAGGGCCATTGCACAACGGTCAGAGCATTTAGAAGGATAGTACATGGTGCTGTTGTGATATTTTCATATTCTTGAAGGAGCTAGCTGAAAGAAGAAGTGCGAGAGAGGAAGAAGTGATAAGGAAGGCTGATGCAACAGGGTTGTTGTAATCACTCTTCTGAATATAGGACTGCGGGTTGTGTTCCACTACTCAAAGTGTCGATGATATTGTGAATTTATTTGTTCATTCTGATGCTTGTTGTGTTGAGTAGATAAGTTACACATTTATACATGTTTGTTACAGATTCTTTCATTAATTGTCATAAGTATATGTTGTGATTGGTTTGTTTCAGTCTTTTGTGTAGGAATTGTCTTGGAGCCGATCAGGAGGAGTTTTTCTTACTGCACGGAGATCCCCAAGCAAATCTAGAAAGAACCAAAGGTGATCCTTTCTCCATATCTTGTCAATATATGTCAAATAGATGAACATGTGTGTAATAGGTACCTTTTGCAGATAACCTTACGGTCTGTTGGAAGTCCCGGGAAGACTTTTGAGGGTAGTTTTCATCCCATGCATTTTACCCCATAGAAAAACTAGTGACTCCACTAGGACTATACATTTAGTTCCCAGTTATCCAGACTCCTCTTAGATATATTCTCTCTTCTATGAGCTTCCCTCTTCTTCATATCCTTCTCTGATCCACCATCTAGTTTGTTGCATCCTGCAAAGTTGCTTTCTCTTTAGAAACTGATCCCAAAAGCCCACTTTTTGAGCTCTTTTCCTCACTAACGGAGGTTCATGGTCTAAACAAAGCTTTATAAAGCTCTTTGACTGTGCACAGGGAGCGTTAGTCACCAAACTAAAGCTTTGTTTACACGTAGACATAGCGTTAGTGAACCATTTCCATGTTTTCCAAGAGATCTTATGGACCAAAAGGGGGGGGGGAACTTGTCCCAAGGGCTAAATAAGGATCTGCAACAGTATCATGCTAACAAATTTGGTGTCTTAAAATTTATTTTTTAAGAGAATGCTTTAGTTTTTCTCTCACAAAAGAAATTTTTGTTGAAAGAAAAGCTAATAAACTGTACATCTCCTTCTGTTGAAATAGTTGTAGGCTGCTTTATTTTGGTTCAATAGTTGTTAAGTAATGTTGAGAAAAGGAACCTTCGGTTATGCAAAGTGTTGAAATGGCTTTAGATGCACTCGCGAATACATGAATATGTGAAATGATACATGTGTAGAATAAGACTTGCTTGCATAAGAAATTGATTTTTTTTTTTTTTTGAAAGCATAGTTCTACATGGTTTATTGAGTTGAGAGTCTCATCATATTCATACATCAACACCCCCTTTGAAGACAAATAAAAAGTAAATTAAAATTTACACTAAAATCAATCAGATACTCTTTTTTAGAGCAAACCAACATTAGATAGATTAGGATCTTGGGTTAAGAGAGTGAGTCAACTATCCAAGGTTGAAAATCAAACTAGTGTTGTTAAAGAGTGAAAAGTCCTTCTGCACTCATATTATCAGGACCACTCCACTGACACTGGAGTGAAATACGAGACAACATTGGATTGTAATTGAAGGTAGCCCACCTTCTTTTACATCTTCTTTGGGCATTCTGTGTAACAGGGGTCCCTTCAGGGATTTCAGAACTAAGTTGGGGACTCAGGTATCCTACCCACACAACGTGTTGTCTATGACTATGTCCCCCCTGATAACGTCTATGATTTGAGGTATCTCTAGTGGCCAATACTTCTAGGTACTTACCTAAGGTGACTAGAATGGGCTGTCCTGGTACCTCAAATGGACAGACCTCCCTTGTCTTCATTTTTTGGGAAGGTGCTCGTCTTCACGAGATTACTTGGCCCCTCAATCTAAGGTTTGGGTGAAGCTCAAAAGTAACTGTAACCATACATTTGGCCATCCTTCTCTATTACTCATTGAGAGACTAGGTTTCATCTCTAGTAATCAGTGTTTATCAGACAAGTTAATTTCACTTTGTTTGTTCATTGTAATTTTAGTGTATTTTTTCTTTTTAGGTGCTTGAGTGCTATTGTTTTTTAGACTTAAAGAATATCACCTTAAAATTTATCTGATAAACATTTACCAGTCATTGTGGCTACATCTGGCCCTCACCATCAATCCAGACAGTTGTTAGGACTTCCTCCACTCACTATGGAGGATCTGCCGAGATCCATTGACTCGGATTCCTCATCTTCGAAGAATCAGTCTCCTAAATCGCACACAGGATCGTTCTGGACAACCGACGATTCTGATTCGCCAGAGGATTTCTTCATGGAAGGATTTCTTCATCATTTTAACACTCCGCTTATAGATCTGTCGGAACCTATCATTACTCCCATCGTACCAGTACTTCACTCTTCCCTGGGAGGAACTCTTCCATCTATTCAGTCGACACCTCAAGGGTTGTGGAATTATAGAGACACTGTGAGTCCTCTACCACTTCCCTAGTCGACGGTCATCACAACACCGGCAATGTGGAACACCATAATCTCGTTTGTCCCAGGTACTGCAACTCACATAACACCCTCTATCAGCGGAACCCAGCAGATGCCAGGTTCCACTCCTATGGTGCATCAAAGCACCTTTGACTAGTGCCACATATAGTGCTCCATATAACACTCAATGTGGCACTATAGGCATGGTTCTAGTTTACCAAAACCAAGGTCGGCTGCCAATGTACGGTTATATTTCCTAGATTCAAACATTTGGGGTGGTTCTCAATGTGCACATGGTGGTGGGGAATCTCATAGTTCCCCCATCGTTCTCAGGCATGCATGGATAGTCTCTAATTGACATGAATTTTCCTTCTGTCAATCAAAGCCATATGGTCAATTCAGTGTTGGTTGGGAATCCACAAGGGATTCCCACCCAAACCATGGGGGCACCCTACTCACAAGCTCAGATGAGTCAAGGGGGCACCGCTTATACTGGGGGCAACTTCATAACCCAGTATCAAAACCCTCATGGTAATCCACTTTACAACACTGTACCACAAAGCAACTGTTACACCTCACAGTCCATGTACAACATGGGGAACCAAATGATGGGAGGAGCACAGAGCTCCTCTGGTCATCCGTCATCACAATGGTCCGAGTTGGGGGCACCCAACAATTTGCATTTTTTGGCAACATTGGATATCCCCAACTTCTACAAGTTGACTAACGACCCCATCTACCATAACCTACAGTGGCCATCGATCCCGTATAAAATACCGGTGGATATTCCTAAATTCGATGGAAAACAAGAGGAGGATCCAGGCACTCACGTCACCACCTACCATATGGTGTGTTTCCAACTCCATGGTGGATGACAGTGTTCGATTGCATCTTTTTCCTATCACCGTCACTGGTAATGCTGCAAAATGGTATACTGAGTTACCTTATGCATCAGTGAATACCTTTGATGCTTTAGCAATGGAGTTCCAAAAGCACTTTCAGTTAGCTATCCGTTATGAGACAGGGACGGAACTCCTCACTTCGTTTCGTCAAGGTACCTCCACTCACATCTCTGATCATATCCATGAATGGAGACATAGGTGGAGGTTAGTCAAAGCCCCCATCCCTGATTTTCTCTTAACAGACTGGATTTGTAAGTCGCTGCTCCCACAAATCGCTAGAGATGTCACTCTAGGTGGTGCAGTTATGGAGGACCAATCCATATGTCATGCCCAACATTTAGATTTGATCTATTCATAGTCTAGCACTCTCTATGACATTATCCCCTATGCTCTTGGTAACCCCAATCCTCCCACCACTCAGTGCCCTAGAGCGCATGCCAATGGGATCGTCAGCGCAACCTCCATGAGTGTTGTAAAACAACTTAGTGGGTCTGTTACCAAGTTGGTAGTGGACCCCTCTACCAAAACGACTACTCTTCCTGCCATTGCAATTAACTCTATGCAGTCTACACAGAAATCTAGTAGCAAGAACAAGAAGAAACAAAACAAGACCGCTCCTTCTGAGGAGCAATCATCTAAGTAGCCCAACCCAAAACAGAAGGCCGTTGCGCCTACTGATACAGAAAAGGATAAAGACACCAACTATTTGTGCAAACTCTATCTTAAAGATCATGTAACCTGGCATTGTCTATGTCCTCAAGAATGCACGAATTACCTTGCCAAGAAAGATTCTGGTAAGGCACCTGTTGTCCTTAGAAATCCTTTTCCTAATCAATAGTAGCAACATCTCATTTCCAACCAAATGCCACCCACGTAAGGGGGTAGTGATGGTTCTCAACAACCTTTAGCTGGTGAAGGAAGTTCTACCGTCTACACATTTGAAATGGTAGAACTAACAACCAGAGCCAATTCATATGAAGCTCCTGTCGCTCTCATAGCAGAATCATCCACAAGTAAAAACCCATCACCACCCAATGATTTGCAAATTGAAAGGCCGGTTGAGGACTTTGTAATTCGACCCCTCAAAGGGGCACTTCGATGCACAATGCACAACACATCTGCACATGCTGCTCAACGCTACAACATCGTAGAGGATTTGGCACAAGCGCCATCAGCTATGTCAGCGCTCAAAGTATTACAAACATGCCCTAGCCAAAGGAAAGTGGGGGTATTGACCCTGCAGATTCCATGCTTGCCATTTTTGACATGGACAAGTGTAAACCTCCCCTTTCCCACCAGCTTTCATTTAAGGTGCATATCATTTCGAAAGGGAAAGGTATACACTAAACTGTCATCGACGAAGGTGCTTCGACCTACAACATGTCAGCTTCATGTTGGCTCGCCTTGGGTTCCCCAACACTCTCACTGCTGTCGAACTCCCTTGAAGCTTTCGAGGCCACACCTTTGTCCCAAAAGGATACTTAGCCAGTTTTCCCATTAGTTTTGCTGGGAAAACAATAACGGTGGATGTAGAAGTCGTAGACCAAGAACTCAACTATAATTTTTTGCTGGGTCGTAGTTGGACTTATGCCATGACGGTCGTCGTATCCACTGTCTTTCGTATCTTCCAATTTCCATTGGATGGAAAGGCCATTATAGTAGATCAGTTGTCTTTCTGCACCCCAGGTTATTCCCCATTACCAAGTAGCTTTGTACCCCTAGTAGGAGGTGGAACTGGCTGCTATGTCAGTTCAGGTACTGGTTTGTTGAAGGATTCCTCCTTGATGGGTTGTTTTCCTCTACAGCTACCCTAGGTTCTGCAACCGGTCAACATGCTTTCATCTATTCCTCATGAAACGTCTGATCCATGGATTCTGCCAGCTCCTTCAGAACTTGACACCTTCGAAGACCAAATGCCACTGTCCCCAGCTGAGTTGGCCTACCAAGCCATTCAATCCACATCTGAGCCTCTCGTCATGTCGCTTACGGCTGATGGTACCATCGCCCCTTCCAAAACTACACCTTTTGTCGACTTCCTCAATCAAATACTACCTATGGATGAAGCTATCCGAGAAATCATGAGTTTAGAAGATCGACCTTGGGAGGATTGGCATCATCTTGTGTTGATCTCTAATTCAAACACAGTGCCTCTACAAATCCTATCTCCTAACATACCAGAAATCATTTCCTCTCCCTACACCACCATCCAAACTTTGGATGCAGAAGGAAACATGGGCAACATTTCAAAGACATTGCTCATTGATATTTCTGTTAAGACAGACATCGTGGAAAACATCTAGGTTGGAGTTGATTGCAATCCTGAGGAAATTGCAAGCTTCACCTGCCTATTTAAGGAATTCCAAGATGCATTCACCTGGTCTTATGAGGAAATTCCTGGCATAGATCCTTCTATCGTTGAGCATGAGATCAAGCTTTACGACAATGTAAAAGCTATTCGTCAATGACTTCGACCGGTCCATCCCTGAAAAACGGCAATAATAAAAACCAAAGTTGAAAAAATGTTACACACTGGTTTCGTTTATCCCGTTCCTTTAACAGAATGTGTTTCCAATCTGGTTCCTGTAGATAAAAACTAGGGAACCATCTATGTATGTGTCGATTACCGAGACTTGAACGTCACGTGTCCAAAGGATAGTTAACCGACACCGTTCATCGACCAAATCATCAACGATTGCACAGGCTGTCAATCATTTTCATTTATGGATGAATTCTTAGGATATAACTAGATTGCTATAAAACCTAATGACCAGCCTAAAATGGCCTTTGTATGCCCTTGGGGTGTCTTTGCATATAGAAAACTCCCTTTCGGTTTAATGAATGCAGGAGCAACTTTTCAAAGAGCCATGGATTACACATCTCACAATATCAGGCATATCATTCAAGCTTACTTGGATGACCTCCCAACCCATTCCAAGTTACGAACGCAACACCTTAATCATTTAAGAGCAATATTTCTAAGGTGTTGGTTTTACAACATTTGCCTGAATCCACATAAATGTGTTTTCTTCGTCGAATATATATGCTTACCTGGATTCATTGTCTCCAAGTACGAGATTAGGGTTGATCCCGATAAGGTAAAAGCAATTATTCAATTGCTAGAACCACAATCTGTCCAGAACCACAATCCATCCTTCAGCTCCAACATTTGCAAGGGAAAGCAAACTTTTTACGACGATTCATTATCAATTATGCCAAATTGATGAAAGGCTTCATGCGCCTACTCAAGAAAGAAGTGCCATATATATGGGACGAGCAAGCTCAGTGATCATTTGATGCCTTGAAAAAGGCACTTATATTTTCTCCTCTCCTCAGCGCTCCCGACTATAGTCGTGACTTTCATCTTTACCTGGGAGCCTCACCATCCCTTGGAATGGTCTTGGTTCAGATACATGATGACCAGAGTGAACATGTTATTTATTATTTGTCCAAAGGCCTAGCTAGACCTGAGCTCAGATATTCACATGTGGAGAAGCTGTCACTGGCAGTCATCTTTGCTATCAATCAGTTCCAACACTATATCATGTTGCGACAAACTACTATTATTGCCCTAGAGAATCCCAAGACACATATTTTGTCTCGCCAAGTAATTAGAGGTAAATATTCAAAATGGATTGTCATCCTCCAACAATTTGATCTGGTTTTCACAGGAGCCAAGGCAGAAAACTCCTTAGTCTTTTTCGAACTTTTGTCAGACCTTCTCATTGTTGATCCAAATGAGATAGCTCACAATCCTTTACCGGATGAAGCTATCTATCTTATCAACACCACAAATTTTTTTTTATGGAGACATTCTTGTCTACCTCCAAGCACAACGGTTCCACCCCGAACTCACGTCCGGCGACCATCGTCACATCCGTCACCAAGCATGATAGTATCTAGTGCTTAACTATACATTATATCATTGTGGTCTGGATACAGTTCTTTGACAACACCTCACTCATGAAGAGGAAAAACACGTTTTGAATGATTGCCATGCTAGGGCATGTGGTGGTCATCCTTCTAGCATATCTACTTCACAGAAAATTCTGTGTGTAGGCTATTACCAGCCGACCTTGTTCAAAGATGGTGTCAAGGCCATACAGCAATGCCATCCTTGTCAAATATTCACAAAGAAAATGCGTGCCCCCCCCCCCCGCCCTATTGCACCTAGTAGTTTTTGTTGGCCCATTTGCTAAATGGGGGATCGACTTCGTCACTTGTAATCCCATCTCCTCTATTGGACATAACTATATCATAGTAGCTATGGACTATTTTACGAAATGGGCTGAAGCCCTTCCTACCTATAGTGCTGATGGAGAAACTGCGGTACTATTCCTGTTTAATCAGGTTATCTGTCATTTTTGTGTACCCAGTACAATCATTACAGACCATGGATATCATTTCCAGGACCATATGATGTCTGATTTAACATCGCTACATGGATTCTATTAGGATCAATCTTCTTCCTACTACCCCCAAGCTAATGATCAAGTAGAAGTCAAAAATGGCATCTTAAAAACCATGATTCGAAGGTTGGTAGGAAACCATAAAACCAATTGGCACCAAATGTTATATTCGGCATTATGGGCATACCAAGCTTCAGTAAACATGGCCATGGGCTTTACACCCTTTCAACTTGTGTACGGCTAGAAGCTGTTCTACCCATTGAGTGCCAGATCCCTTTCCTAAAACTAGCCGTTGAACTCCTACCTGGGACTACTGTCGAAGAAGAACGCTTACTATACCTTGCTCAGTTGGATGAAACCCGTCGAGATGCTGAACTAGCACTCGAAGATCATAAGTGCCGGTTCAAAACCCAATACAACAAAAAGGTTAAGCTTCGTTCTTACCAAGATGGCGACCTCGTGTTAGTCTATGATCAAAAAACACGATCTCTTGGGGGCAGAAACACTCCAACCATTATGGCTAGGTCCCTACATCGTTACGAAAGTCCTCTCAAAAGGGGCATATGAATTATAGGAATGGGAAGGAGCCCCACCCAAGGAGCCCAAGAATGGGCTCTACTTAAAGAAGTATTATGCCTAGTATGGAACCAAGCATATACTTCATAAATAGAGCATTGTTAGGGATATTTTATTGCTCTTTAAAAATTATAAACATCCCTGAGATTTTGTCCTTGCTCTCGTTAAATCTATGCAACGATAAATATAACACTTTTGGAGACATTTTATCGCTCCTTAAAAAATACAAACACCTCTGAGTTTTTGTGGTAGAGCTCGTTAAACATATATACCACAACCCATAAAGCACTTTTTTGGATATTTTATCGCTCTTTAAACAATACAAACATCCCCGAGTTTTTCATCCTTTGCACTCGTTAAAAATATGCAAATGATGCTCTGAGCACCTCTTTTTGATCTATTTCCAGCTCATAAACTAAAAAAGACCAACGGAGCATCCATTTTAGGCAATTTTTTCTCTCTCTTTAAATTGAAAAAATCTCGAGCTGTGTCTTGCTGCTCGTTAAACATCGTAAATATGACCCGAGCATTCTTTCAGGTACATTTTTCAAGCTCGTTAGAAAATGAAAAATCCCAAGTTTTTGTTACTGAGCTCGTTAGAGTGTCACGACAAAACACGAGTTTAGTCCGCCGCCTTGTACTCATAACAAAATTAGGACGACCTCTATTGGAAAAAGGTTTCTCTTTATCCGGGTCCAGTAGATTAAATACAGAAATGTAATTGATACAAGTATAATATTACCCTTTTGTTGCACCCATTTAACAACTATGACAAAGGGACCACCATGGAGTCTCTCTTTATGATATTTTCAGACTCTCTAAAGATGAAAAGATCACCGAATTGTCTAGTTTGGACTCTTTAAATACACAAACAAGATATAGAGTCATTCTTTTTTACAATACTTTTTAGACTCTTAAAAGATGAAAAAATCGACGAGTTTGCCTGTCTAGACTCATTAAACTAATTAGATAGGGCAAAGATTCATTCTTTTTGCAATCCTTTTCAAACTCTCTAAACATGAAAATATCGATGATTTTACTCGTCTGGACTCATTAAACATTAGACAAGAAAAAGTGGAAATACAACCATATCCTGAAGCATAGTTTGGCAGCAAAAGTTCCCTTGAACATGGCACTCCCTCAGATAAACCGTCATTTTTATAGCCTCTCAATATGAACCCTACCAACCTAGGAGTTTTTAGCCTATATGCCTTGATGCCATTGCATCTCCGTATCATAAACACTCTATAGTGTTCATGAGTCTAGTGTTGTCTGGTTAAAACCGTTGTCATGCCTTCTATTGTTCAAGGGTCCTTACTTATTTCCTTGATCAACTGACCCTACATATCCTTTCATCATGCCCTCCATTTTTTAGACCCAAAAGCTCAAAAATATTCTTCAAAAAACAAAATCATCCTTGTCTGGTTTCATGTCAACTGATGTAGGACACGTCATTGCCTACCTTTCAACATGTTCCTTCCTATCGACTTCAACACTCTATCTAGGAAGATAACCAAAAAACACATTCAGTGCCTTGGTGCTTGCAGACATTAGTGGCAAGTTACCTTGTGAAAGCTTCATTGATCCATGGCTAGATGTGCACTTTAACCAAGGCATCTTTTTGTCACATGGCATCTAACTAGTCCTTTAGTGCCCTTGCCTACTATAGTTTGGTGAGTTGTTGAGTAAGAACGACTATCTACATGGTCCCCTAGACACTGTCATACTCCTGCTACAACTCAAGCGCCTCTATCTCTAGGCACTGTAGGTTTGGATCTTCCTGCAGGTACGTAAGCATGGTTAGTGCTTGATCCAACATCCCAGTGTAATCCTATACTTCTTGGCCAATTTTCTCCAACCCCGTTTGGAATAGCACGAGCACGTTGCTTGCTAACTTTTTGGGGTGTGGAGGGTTGCACCTTCAACCGTAGCTCAATGATTTGTAGGTTCAGCTCCAACTGAACCTTCACAGTTTCCTCCCTGGCCTCGCAGGCTCCGGTCACCAATCAGTGGACCCGCTCAACTGCTGGTAGCTCTGCTAGCATGGCCAACTCTGGGACACTCCTACACGCATCCTCTACCACCTACTCTAGTCCACGAGCCTACACAACCAACTCATCATGCTAGAGGCTGAGCTGATCCATGTTGATTTTCTGCTTGTTCAAGACAAGGATCATGCGGCCTTCCTTGGCGCGGAGCTCTACGATGACCCCACCTTGTAACTGGTACAGGGTTCCATGTGGCAGGGATACCAAGATTAAGCCGACACCTTTCATGCTACTCATCATAGCCTGGTCAACCTTGCTTGTTGTTGTTAGGGCAACTTCGGGCAACACGAAAGGGTTGTCCCTACGGGCATGCAACATCCGTTTGGCCTCTGTGGTTCCTGCTGTGATGTACAGAGCCAATGTACCTATTTTGGGAGGGTGTACTTGTAAGCCTTATATCTGCATGCCAAGCACCACCAACAAAGTGTTCTACTTCATCCTCATTTCCTGGAGTGTGTCCTTTGTGACCTCGTGAACTATTTCATCGATGTCAAATAGATCACCTTCCGTGAGCGTGATCGGGTCAATGGATGTCTTTGTCACCTTCAACTTCTTCCTGGGAGCTATTTTCTCAGGAACGCATGGCCGCTTGAGTTGGGTCGATGCTAAACCAGTGTCTACATGTTCTTCTATCCTACCCACTTCCCTATTCTATTACATCATGGATATCTCCTGGCCCTCCTTGAGCTCTTTTGTTGGAAATGTTGTGGTTTCTGCCATCTGCGTCATTGCTACTACATTAGCTGTCTTTTGCTATGTGGTTGCTTCTTTTTCTTGGTGCATCTTTTCAGCTAGTTGTGCACGTCATTCTTCCTTTACTGGGTTGTGGCCTTCTCCATTCCTGCCAAGTCTAGGCCACACCACTCCAGAGACCATGACTCCATCACTGCGAAGATCACATCATCTGTTGCGATGAATAGACGCTTCACCAATTTCTACACTAGACCCTTGCATGCCCAAATATACAAGTTATGCATATCCACCTTAAACTCTATCAAGCTCTGTAAGTTGTTATAAACCGTGGGAGACAAGTATGGCCTTCGGTTGATCCACATTCGGATACTCGCCTCCATGAACACCCAGAAAATCATTGTCTTGTGAATTTTCTTTGCGTCTTTTGTAGCCCAGCCTTCTCCACACCGCGCAACCATTTTGGCGGCTCCAAAACTGTAACGGGCCCCTCTGAATTCTGCTTCATTAAACTCTCTGTGGCTAGGTGTGGGAACTTCTTGCTGTTTGCAAGGTCCCAATCCTCAAACTTCATGGTATGTACTCATCCTAAAGGCTGACCTTCAAACCTTATACCATCGGGGAGGAGTGGGGTCTGGAGCGCACTCTTCATGGCCTCCACATTTTTTCGGTATCTTGGCTTTCCCTTTCCATGAGGGGACGTACGTGGGTAACTTGTTTCTAGAAGGCATTAGTGAGACATCCTCCTACACATCATCTTGCACCTCAATTTGAGCAATTAGAGCTTGCAATTCTTCTTCCTCTTCATCGGATTTGACGATGATGGCTTTGCTTTTTTCTTGCATTAACAATTTGCCAAACTGTGGGTTTCTTGTGGACATGCGGACTGATCCCATCGTTTGCTTATCTTTCTTTGGCCCTGACGTTCATGGTGATTTTGGAACTTCTGGTGAAACTACTGCCTCTCCGGGCTCCTCATGGGTCATATGGGGCTTTGCAATATTTTTGGCAAATCACACTCTTGTTCTGGCAATAATCATCATGTCCACAGTCAAAGGTGGTAAGAGTATGTGGTGCTCACTTCTCTGTAACTGCTCAATTCTCAAACAACCAAGTGTTGCCTCATGGCTAGCCCTGGGGAATTTATAGCATCTTTTGAATTTGAATTCGACCATTCCCCCCACTTCTGAGTCATTACTGCCTTTTTGGCAGCAGATCGTCCCAAATATAGCTCTTAATTCATGTCTTAATTGACCACTTCTCCCTCCTCTTTGCCTTAAATTGGACATCGTGCCATGAACAGTGACACCAACGGTCACCTCCCAGCCTACTTGTGCGACAGTGTAGCCCCCTATGCATGGGCATGACCCCTGTGACACACTGATCCTGCGCACAACCTCCTTATCGCATAGCTCCCACATAGACTCTTTTATAGTCTCATGCTCTCTTTCAACTGCTTAGAGTGCTGAGGCTATGCTTCCGACGACTAGTCAGGTGGTCATACCACCTATTTGAGACTTCAATTCACCTTCCAGCCTAGTCTGTGGGCACTCCTCAATTATCCTTGTGACAGTCAGTGCCACGTGTTCTTCCTTATGCAGTGCGCTCCCATGGTTACTTTGTCTGGTAAGGTGTGGTCGCTTCCATGGTAGCAGAGTCACAAATTCTCGATGTCAATCTTCTAATGCAGTAGTATGGCTGCTTGTATCTTATCTGGTCATGCTAAGTCCATTGTCGCGACATGCTTGCATGATTTCATTTTCTAGGTTTTTGATCTCCACGTCCATTAACATGCTTTCTTCCTCAATCGTACCCGATCTTCTTCAATTTTGTGAAGCTTAAGGTTCCCTAGCCGAATGGCTTCCTATAACTACATAATTCCTTCATTTGGGTCCTCGCGTACTATCCCAACTCTAAGAGATATTACGTGAGGATTCCTTTCATAGAAAATTATGGTCTCAACTCTGTTAGTCAGCTTCGGAATCATCTCCGCGCTCAGGTTTTTATGCATGGCCTTATAGGGCCATCGAACCACTGGTACACGCAAGTCTCAATCAGTTCATCTCACCTGGTGAACCCTGTTTAGGACTCTTCATACCTTCATGAATGCTTCTACATGGAACATTTGTGGTGTGCATTGCCTTTCCTACTGTTGTGTCCTGTTCTGATTTTCGATCCTGAATTTTGGGTGTGCTTGTGTGGGCTACACAGCACATGTCTGTACCCATCGAGATAGGTGGGTGCATAAGTTGTTCCATCCTCACTGACCAACTTTTGTTCAAAGGTGAGGGCTTTCAAATCATAGTCGCATCATCCTTGTACATCAGTGCCAGTCCTCAAAATTTCCTTGATGTGTATCCCACCATCATGTGAGTGTTGCGTGCAGTGCCCACTTCAATGCATCAAACCGCTACTGTTTTGATACTTCGCTTTCAAATTTTCTCAAGAATTCATCCACTGTCATTAATCCATCATATGTTGGCAGCTCTCTTTCTTATGTTGTCACGCAGTGCAGTGATCTAACCATCATGTTGCAATTCAGCATTTTCGCTTCGTGCAACTGATTCAGCCATTTCTCTACTTCTTTGTCTGAATTCGAAGTACAGGAGCTTTCACGCTCCCACGAGATCCTCCCATCTATAGTCAGATTCGCCCAATCCTAGTCTCGTGTAGTTATCTTATAAATACAATCAATATCATCATCGCTTTCATCATTGCACACTGGTTTAGTGTAGCACACTCCTTCGGCTGGGTCCAGTGGGACTACTATGCGTAGTGACTATTTCTCAAAGATAATTTTATGCTTCTTCAGATTGATGACTCTGTTCATATTGGTGGCCCAGTCTATTACTAACAACATAGGATATGGATTGCTATCATTAAAAATCTCTATTACTTCAAAATCCACCTACGTACTTGTGCCTTCAATATCAACTGTTACCCCTTGTAGCCTCCCCATGGGAAAAATCTTCTGTTGGTTTGCCATTTGTAATTGAATAGGGGATCACTATAACATGGGCCTACCCATGCATTCCCATGTTCGCTTCGATAATATATTTGCATCTAAACCCAGATCTAGGATCACATGATCCATTTCATATTCCCCAATCTGTGCAGTCAACATCATTTCCCTTCTAGTGTGCAATGTATGCTTCCCCAATTTCCAGATGACACACGGTTCCCTTGATCGCATGCACTTGGTGATCAGTTCCTGTAGTCCTTTAACTACCTTGTTGTCGCGCAGTAGTTTCATGCATGTCTCTAGAAAGGTAGTGAGCATTGAAGGATCCATTCCTGGCTCTGGTTGATACTTACTACCTAAAGTGGAGGCCTTCGCTAAGCTCTTTTTAGCTTCCATGTATGTCTCTTTTGCGCATTCTAATTCAAACTCGGGTTCCTTTGCAGGAACCTTGCGAACCCATGTACTTTCCTCTGGATGCCTCCTGGAATCTTTTCCCATGATCGTACCACTTCTGAGCATCATGTTTACATTCGGGTCCTCTTCGCATGGATCAGACCTCATCATTTGTATATTTTGAGATTGGGGAGGCTGTAATGCCCCTTTTTCGTGCATATTTGTGATCAACATAGGACACTCTACTGTTTCATGATCAAACTAAGCACAATACGAACAGGATATCCTCTTCGGGTTGGTACAATCATGGACATAGTGCCCTAGTCCTCTGCAACTATAACAAATTAACTGTCTGTGGCCCCTTCCTGGTCCCATTCCAACTCGTCCTTGACCTCCCCCATGAAATCTAGCACACGCCATCCCCACATCTGGGTCTAGGGCTTGTGTTTCATTTTGCATCTTATAGGCTAGGGTCCAATCCATCATTAGCTCGTAACTGTGGAAAGTGCACTTATCGTGGCTTACCAACCTATATAAATTACAAAACAATTGATGGGGTGTCTGTGTATATTCTGCAGCAAATGACAATTGTTCGTTGTGTGTTTCCCTCCTATTTGACAAATCACGCACCATAAAGCAGGTACCGCACTTGGCCATGCTTGCACCTCCGGTCTTAGTAGCATTGGCCCTCCTCCTGCCAAGTAGTTCGTGAATATTGGACAATGATCCTTGTCATGGCCCTAGCCTTTGATTTTATGCACCATACTTCCTCGCGCGCCTCTGGCCATGGTGCCCTATCCTGCTTCAAGCTTTACATTTCCAAACATAGATTATGTAGTTTCAAGTGGATTTGTTGAACTCCCAACCCAAGGTCCTGTATCAAGGTTTCATGTAATCCCATCACCATCTCCAACACTTTAGCTTGGGTAGAAAGTTTCCACTGTGAAAGCATCATCCTCAAGTGCGGTGCCAGAGATGCTACAAACCATGCGCAATGTTGTGCATTTGTTAACGTCATATTGGTTTCGCGGATCATACTCTTCAGCCATTTATCCAAATCCCAGGGAGTCTCACCCAGGAGCATCATGATGTCTTTAATCCTGATGATTTATTGTGTTTCTGACTTTGTTCTGCTAAATTCCCTGTTCAGCGCAAATTGGATCTCTGTTATCCCTGCGTTTGGGTGGTCGTTAGAATGTATGATATACCATGTTAATGCGTGATCCTACAGTGTGCTAATCAATGTAGCCTTCTTAATATTTTCATCTGTGACACCTTGTGCTTCCCATACTACTCTTACCATGAACCAAAATTGGTCTGGATCCTCATTCCCTACTCTTTTGAATACTGGTAGTTTGATCATGCTCATCATACTAAACTGTGGAGATGGTGGAGGTGGAGTGGGTGGAGATGGAGGTGAAGGAGGTGAAGTGGGTGGTGGTGTGAGTGGTAACCGCGGAATCTGCTACCTTATCACACTGACCATGCTTCTCGGAGAAATCTTCACGAGCTCATCCTAGCTCTTTCATGAGGGTAAAATTAAGGGACTGTTTTCTAATTCTTCATTACTTCCACTTTTGTATCTCTTTCCGCTCCACATAGTCCCAAACATTAATTTATTCGCATAACCTTCTTTTCACATAAAAACATCTTAATCCAGGTATTCAAATATTTAATATACTTACCTCGTAGTCCTTGGAGAAAGCATCGCTCTGCCTTGCTGTAACTGACAGTCATGTCCACCACAAAGTTAGTGATAAATCCTCCTATTATTTAGTCAAGCCAATGGTCCACAACTCATGCTACCTTATCTTCTAAGGCTTCTAGTCTATGCACTAGTTTCAGAGTCCACACTATTGGTTTTTTGAGCCTACACCTTCCTTGGCTATCTGCCAACCTCGCGATCCACTCATACAGCTCTATCAAAAAAGATGCAAAGAAAATCTCTTGGATTTCAGTGTATAAGTAGCGATCCAACCACTCTTCAATTTCATTATTTGTTGGATTCTAGTGGCATGACATCAGACATCCCTTATGCAAATCTCGGCCCTGGCAATGGAACCATTTGTTGGATTAGTAGGGCTTGACCCAGGTTCGGAAGTGATTTAGCTAAGCAAATCCCGGTACTACTGGCCCTTTCAGCAACAGTCTGTGGAATGCGGACTGAGGTCTCACCTGAAATAGTATAGGAGGGTGCTAGAACTAGGTTTCCACACCTTGGGGATGTTTGATATGAGGTGATTGGAATGCAGTCCAACCTTCGCACTTGTTGTGCTACACGCACTTGCGGGTACCCTGCGCCCTATGATATTGTCATCACGTAGTTCGAGCCACAACGCGACCCGTGTTATTTACCCAAGTCTTCCTTAATTAGTCTCTGTTATCTAATTACTTAGATTAAATTCACATATACATTTATACGAGTATTCATCAAGTGTGCATTGTTAATAACAAAGTAAAAGAAATGCATAACATCAAAATGTAGATTCAATAATAGATGCACAAAATAAACTTCTCTTTATTAATTTCTAATTCAAGTATAGACCCAACTCTGCCATGCACACTCAGCTGCAGGGGACTGCACACTCAGCTGTGGACTCTACCGGGCCTCTATGCACTCAACTGCAAAGCCTCTTCCTACTACTACGACCCAGTACACTTTAACTTCCACTATAGGCTCTAACCATGCCTTCCTTATTCTATCTATTCTTCACTACCAAAACTATCTTTACACTTAGAGCCTCACTCTGTTTATAGAATCCCATGGTCTGTGGACCATGGGTAGGCTGACATAATTTTACATTAAATTACAATATTTTAGGGTGGAAAACCCTATGACTCGATTATACACTTCGCACTCTGTGCCCGTACTTCACGGAGTTCTACACCATCTTTGACCAAAACTTGGGCTTTGAGCCCCAAAACCTATTATGGGGGATCCCATGCCCAATAGCTAGCTACAGGATTTACTTGGCTGCTCAAACAAGGAATTCCCTTTGTATGGGATGAGGTTGCTGTTACACTAAAATTTGTCACCATGACTATCTGCAGTTAATATGGCTCCACCAATAGTCATATTATCCTCCTTGTCAAGCCTGATACCTCTGCTCTCCATATCAAACTTCAACAAAGAGAGAAAGTCATTAAAAATCATGTTTATCTCTGGGTACGCAGGTTCTCTCTACCTTGCCTGCGTGTACGCATCCCAAGCTAATTGTACCTGCGTACTTGTACGCTCTGTAAGTCAAGGGATGGGTGCCTACTCCTGTAAAGGTCAAAAGGCGCGAGTTTCATCTTAAAAAAGTTACTTGTGGTCACTTCTAGAGCATTCTAGAAGAGTGTTTGACATGTATTAAGCGCCTCCATATGGTTCATGCATCCCTATGATAGAGGAACTTATCCCATCAAGAGAGGAGCTACCCCATCCAAAAGAGGGAGTATCCCATTAATGTTGGAACTCAATAACTTCCTCTAGAACACTATAAATATAGGTATTGGGCCAAGGGACGGGAGGTTGAAAGCTGAACATTCCAAAGGGTAGATGCTGCTGGAATTAGGACTTCCATTGTAAGCTTGTGAGGAGAGATTACCATCCTTTCTTGTTTCATTTGGAAGTGGGTGAGCTTGTTAAAGTAGAGGAAAACTCTTGCTGGACCCTGGGAGGAACTTGCACAACACCAAGGCTCAGGTTGTAATGGTTTCTTTTGTTTCCTTAATACAAATAAGTCCATTCCTCTCAATGATTTGTTGTTAATGAATTGTTTCATATACTCCTTGGTCTATATGTTGAATATGTTTTGTTTTATGAGATATTCAGGTGTTATGTAATCGTTTGATTGTTAGTGTATGCAGGTTTCGAAGTGAAGGAGGAGCTCATCTGGATCGAAGAGGCTGGACTACTACAACAGCGTTGGACTACAGGTAGGATCTAAACACTTGATTTCTTATATGGTAAATGCATATTTAGAGAAGGATTGTTCTTAATTGTCTTGTTTGTCACTAGAAAGCCTTAAGCTTCTAGGGAGGTTGGTTTTGTCCGCAAAATTAACTCTTTCCACATGACAAAATGGCGACTCCACTGGGGAATCCATTTATGTGATTGATTTTTCCTTTGAGTGACACTTTGATCTGAAAAGAGTCATTTCTTTTTTGGTTTTTGATTGTTTGACTGTGTATTTGGGTGGGCTAGCTTAGAGTTAAGTTAGAATTTAGTTTTTCTTAATTTTTCAGTGGTACGCACCCTCTGATTTAGACACAGTGCGTACTTGTGTGCACTGTATCTTTGTACACAGAGCGTGGACGCACTTGGTCAAACAGGCTGCTTGTGTACCCTGTCAAAATTGAGAAAATTTCTATTTTATCCATTTTGTCCCTTTAGATTTTGTTTTCATTAGTCTTTACTGCCCAGATCCACTGGTTATCTGTCAAAGATCTTCACCTGAACTTGTTTCATTAGCATCAAGAGTTTTAGTGAAATTCATTGAAGTTTTAGC
>APFE030494015.1:0-30391 GCA_000404065.3 Pinus taeda | reverse complement strand
GATTAAACTGTTTGGTCAGATATTTATTCTCTAATCTATAACATGAAATTGAAATATGAGTAAGCAAGTTTAAACAGTTTGACTTATTCATGAATTGTGGCAAAGGTTGGACAAGCTGCACACAATTGTTTTATTACAAAAATGAAGTAGTAGTGGCATTTGGATTTGCACACTTTCCTTGGTCTGTTTTTTGCCTGGGGTTCATTTCTTTCACTTCTTTTTTTGACCACTTTATTTTTCTTACCCTTTGATTTTTCTTTTAGGGTATACCCTCTTTATATTTTTTAACTTTTTTGATTTTTTGGTTTTTCAAGAATATGGAACACCTTTGCTCAAGAAAGAAGGTTTGAACATATTCCATAGTTTGATCAAGACAATCATGAAAGATGAAACCTATTGGTATAGGAGGCTAACAGGAAACATATGGGATAATCTACTTATGAGAAGAAGATGATGGCCATCTTACATGTAGTAGATACCTCGTGACCATACTTATTGGGGCGTCATTTCCAAATCTGCATAGACCATCAAAGCCTCAAATATTTTTTGGAGCAACGTCTATCCTCACCCTAGAAAAATAAATGGCTAGCCAAAATGCTGGGATATGATTATTAGATAATTTACAAGAAAGGGTGTGAAAATGTAGTAGCTAATGCTTTATCACGCCAATTTGAGGATGAAAGCATCATGTTATCAATCTCTCTTCCCATAACAAATTGGATTGAAGAAGTCCACAAGGAATGGTTTTCACATCCCTCTCTCTCCCAACTCATTAATAACTTGAGAGCATATTGTAATTCCTCAGTTGGCTACTCTTGGAAGGATGAGATTATTCTCTACAAGGATATAGTTATATTGCCGACATCCACCCTCAAAACATGCACTTTGGCAGAGTTGCACTCATCTCCCACTGTAGGCCATGTAGGCTTTTAGAAGACTTATGCTCGCACTCGTCGTTCTTTCTTTTAGATAGGCATGAAAACTGACATTCTTACTTTTGTAGCTAAATGCGATGTGTGTCAATGCCACAAAGGAGAAATAGTCAAGTCACCAAGCATCTTACAACCATTTCCCATACCTGCCTTAATCTAGATGGATGTTTCTATGGATTTCATTAATGGTTTTTTGAAGTCAAGAAACAAGTAAGTTATCATGGTGGTTGTGGATAGACTTTCCAAATATGCTCATTTTTGTGCTCTACCCCACCCATTTACCCCCACTTTGGTGGGTCAAGTTTTCATGGACCAGATATTCAAACTGGATGGCATGCACACTTCCATCATTTTTTATCATGACCTGACTTTCACCGGTAACTTTTGGAAAGAAAATTTCAAGCTACAAGGCACCCAACTCCAACTAAGTACTTCCTATCATCCCCAAATTGATGGTCAAATGGAAGCAGTCAACAAATGTTTGGAGACATACCTGAGGTGCTTCACTTCAGAAAAGCAACATCAATGGGTATAATGCCTACCTCTAGCTGAATGGTGGTATAATACTAACTATCATGCAGCCACCAATATGACTCCATATGAAGCAGTGTATGCTCAACTCCCACCTTCACCTACTTCTTATGTCCCTGGATGCTCTAAGGTGAAAGTAGTGGATCATCTCCTACAGAACCGTGCAACCATGCTAGCCCGTCTCAAAGATAATCTCAATCAAGCTCAGAAATTAATGAAGCAACAGGTAGACCAACATCATTCAGAACGCACATTTCAAGAAGGGGATCAGGTATTCCTGAGGCTACAACCATATAAACAAACATCACTCAAAGACAAGGGTTGTAAAAAATTAGCTCCAAAATTCTACGAACCTTATCAAATACTTCAGTGCATTGGAGCAGTAGCCTACAAGCTAGCCTTGCCACCAACTTCAAAAATCCATCCAGTCCTCCATGTATCATGCCTCAAGAAAGTGGTGGGGAACAATTATAGAATTCAAACTAATCTACCTAAATTGGATGAATAAGGTTCACTCTGGCTCCAACTTGAACAGGTCCTCGAGATGCGAGAATGACATCTACATGGCCGCAAAATCAAGGAAGTCCTCTTCAAGTGGAAAGACACCTCTCTAGAAGATGTGACCTGGGAACTATCCACTATCCTTCAACAAGCAAATTCAGCCTTGAGGACAAGGCTGCCTTTAATGGGGGAGGGCATGTTAGGGTCCAACCCTCACCCCTTTGTTTATGTAATAGGGTTGAGTCATAGTTATAGTTAGTTAAAGAGTCAATAAAGCCTATATTAATAATTGTAAGTGGCTGAACGCATTTAAGAAAGGGACCACAGTTAGTGGCAAACAGGCCATGGTATTAGATAGATGGTATTGAGATAACCATGGTACTGACCCAGGGTATTGTATGTATGAATCCTATATAAAGGATAGAGACTCCCCATTAAGGAATGTCGTGTCTTATTCTGTAATTGAGCTCTACTCTAATAGTGGTTACCCCCTCAAAGAGGAAAGTGAACATTTCTTTCAACTCTGAATAATAAAATATTTGTTGTTTTTCTCATTTTGTTTTGTCTTCTAGGTTGTATTTCTTCGCATATTTGGTATTATGGAATTTTCTCGCAGGTCAAGAGCATAACATTCACTACTATTTTGGAACAAATTGTCAATGCCTACCACATTACATACTGAGTCTCTTTCCCATGGATATTTTGAGACAATATGGCCTCATACTCCCTCCAATATGATTCTCATCGCCTTGGCTACACACTTCTTCCATACTACCAGATCCTTAGCATCAGATGTTGTTGGTTTTAGAATATCATTATCAATGAATTCCTTCAACCCAGTATTGCCTCCATATAGTCCTTCCATGCAACATAATTTGATCTTCCCTTAAGGGAATAATCGAGCCTTATTCCATTGAAATCCATCTTCCTAGTCCCAAAGAAAACTTGCAACACTAATATGCACATTTGAATCTCCTGCAATGACAACTTCGAAATCTCTACTCTATTGTGATTCCAACTCTGATACCATCCAGAAATTAACGTGTAGATTCAATACTACTCATCAAATTTGCTAAATCACAAGACATGAAACTACTATACTATTTTGCGGAAGTTAATTCACCATCTAGAACAAGAATCATATACATGCAAAAGGAAACATCGCACATGCACATAGATTTATCTAAGGGAAAGAAATTGCTCAAAACCCCTTACTATCTATATTGCATTAATTAGAGAATAGAGAAGAAATACATATGCTAACTCAAGATTGAGCACACCCTACAAGTGTATGGTCTATCCCTCTACCTAACTGACCAACTCTAGGAAACACTTCAACCCCTCCAAGCCCTTATTTCCTTGTGATTTTCCTTGAGGAAATTGGCCTGTATTACTTAGGAATTTCCCACTATTGAATTGTGCAATTCCTCTAGGTCCTTCCTTTGACTGCATGCACCACCGGTACACATTGGAATATGCTGCAACTACTAGTACATTGCCTTGAAATTTCCATGTCAATTGGGTAACTCAAATTCTCTTCATGCATGAGATAATTTAGGTTGATTGATTAGTTATCTAGACAATTACTATGTGTGGTTGAAGTTCCACTTCCAAAGCTTGATCTTCCACTAGTTCCTTCAAAAGTTAGAACAAGTTTAACTGACCATAACTCAATTTAAATGAATTAAATTGCTACAGCTAAAATTAACTCAAACTAGGATCCTAAAAATTAGGAACCCACTACACACAACTCAAATTAACTCAGCTAGACTCCTAGTTTTTAGGAATCAACTCAATTAAACTGAACTTCAACTCATTAACTCAAATTGAGTGTTGTTAATTGAGTGACAAGAGTCGTGTCACCTTAGTTAACTCCTCCAAGTTATCTGCTGATGTGGAATTTCGAATTTCTTCAATTTGATTAAGGCGAAAATCAAAATTAAGACTTTCTTGCTGCATTTTTAACAAACAATTGAATTGGTGTAGTTACTTGTTGACCAAGTTGTTTGAGGCTTATAACAATGTCTAAAAGTGGGTTACATATTTCATTTATGGCTACTTGGTGATAACCATTTCCATGCTGGAGTGGTTTCCTCCTGAAAGGAGACATCTTGCTCTGATCTCAAATGATCAACCTTTGGCCCTTACGTATCTTCCATGGAGGGCATATGGGGATCCCAGCAATAAGGAAATCAATGAAGGATATTTTGTTGGTTGGTATGCTAAGATGGTAAGCATAACATAAAATGTATCACAAATACCATGATCACTTCTCAATGAGTACTCACATTATATATGGTTTGGCCTTCGCCACGACTCCACCTATGTTTGACCCAAAGTTTTTAGTCCATATAGCTTCACATGAGGCTGCTACCTTTCTATGTCTCAGTGAATGCATTTCACAATGAGGTTATCTCATGGTCTAGTATCCGCGACGAAGTCTGGGAGAACAAAATTATCAATTATTTTGAAGTAATGTTGTCACATCTGCTTTTGGGTGAGTGCCCTTCCTCATCTAGGAAGTGTGTAGATGAAGAGGTAGTTACCCCTATCCTAAATCAATTTGAGGATATTTCTCTTTTAGCTCAAAACACTCTGCAAACTTTTAGTCCCTTGGTAATTTTTATTCCCTCCACCTCTGATATTCATGTTGGTAGTTCACTTAGCACTCCTTTTCTCAGACCATTGTTCGTATCCTTTAATACTGTGTGATCAAAGTGGATATTGGTGGCCACCAGCCTATTCCACCTAGATATTTAGTTGGTCTCATTTGTTTCCTTTTTTATTTCAGCATTTACTACTTTTAGCAGTTTTTCAGTCATGAACTTCCAGAGCAGTTTTGACCCCCTAAATGACATTTTTTTGAGGTCCATAGTAGGATTGTGGTTACAACCAGGGGCATGTTTTTGTAGTACTCAGATATACTTTTCCAACAAGGTATCATATGTGCCAAATGGAGATAATATGACCAAGTTACGACTCCAAGAAGTTGGTTGCCCAACTAACCCCAACGAGGCCCACAAACTCTTGATGTTACATCTCCTGGAGTTAATGTTTTGGTTGTTTAGGATTTTCTGTTATTGTTCAATACTAAATGGGCTCTTGAGCCTCACTAGAACACATTTTATAGGCATGTAGCTGACACATCTCTTCTCAAAGACAAGCTACCATCACTAGTTTACTTCCATTTTGCTTGTAAGCATATTTCAGTGTTTTGATATTAATGAAATGAAGTTTTATTCCTATTGCATCTCTATATTTATGGTTATATCTATAATTTTTTGCATTCTTGTTTATTTTGGATCAGTGGTATAAGAGTGGTCTGCTCTTTCTTTGTTTTCCTTTGGATGTCCCTAATGAGGCAAAGGTATAAGGATTTAGGGATCGAACTGGTTGACCCTTTGCAAGACCAGCCTCACAAACCTCAACGACCTCCCACGATGGAAGAAAATAAAGGGGAGGGGGAACACGATCCTTTCAATATATTGTTCGAGGAAGCTCTTGAGTGACAAAGGAATGAGATGATGGATAACATTTCCCATATCCTATGACAGCTACCCCCAGGCGATGCATCGTCATCTAGCAACCACTCTGGAGGCGCCATTCCTTTTAAGGTACAATTTAACTTTGATATTACCAAACTTGAGGGCCACATAGATGCAAACTTCGTAGATAAATGGTTGAATCGCTTGGAAGGATATTTTTCATTTCATGAATTCAGAAATCAAGAAAATATTACTTTTACACTTCTCAAAGTCACCCCACACATCAAGGACTAGTGGGAAACCTACTGTGAACAAAAGGAAAAGAGGGAATCCTCACCATTTTTAGCCGCACCCACTAGGGATTCTTTCCAAGATGCCATCAAGGAAAAATATTACCCTGTTGTGAGCTATGAAGATAAATAAATAAAGTGGACCACACTATGGCAGGGAAGGTACCGAGGTGTGTCAGAGTTCACAAATGTTTTCCATACCCTCTACATGAAGTTGGGTATGAAGGATTTTGAGCAGAATTTGGCACTCAAGTACTGCAACTATCTACACAATTACATCTAGGATGAGATGGAGTTCTTGGACATCTCCTCACTTGGCATGACATATCGATACACTATCAATATTGAGTAAAAGTTTAAACACAAGAAGCAAGAGTTTGGATTTGTGAATCTAAAGTAAGGAAAACCTGCCCCCAAACCACCAAGCAAAGAGAAAAACCAAGGTGGGGCGACACAGGACAAATCGCCAAAGCTGCAAGGAAAGAAAAAAACCACGAAGACAAATAAGGACACAAGAAAATTATGTGACTTCCATAAGAGCTCCACTCAGAACACAAGCGAGTGTGGGGCCAAGCCGTCATTGGTGGCTGAGTTGAAGTCTTTCGATTAAGATGCATATTCTAACTCTGAGTCAGAACTTGACAAGGAGAATGACAAAGGGAAGTAGATCATTAACATATAGCCTAGTGCCACCATGGCCACCACCAAGATACAAAATAATGAGCCTGAAGATCCAGAGGAGGGGGAACACATCTTCCACTCACAAATGTGGGTGAAGGGTTGTCCACTGTATTTCATTGTTGATAGCGGGAGCCAAAAGAACCTCATTTCAGAATAGGTCATGAAGTGGCTAGGCCTATAACAACAACACATCCACAAACATACACTAGTGGATTGCTTCGCTAAGGATGAGATCTCTGCATTAGCTAGTAGTGTCACCTTCCCTACAACATAAAGCTCTTCATGGATGTGGTATTGTGTGATTTTTCTCCTCTTGAAGTTTGTGACTTATTTTTAGGACAAGCATACTTATGGAAGCAACATGTTGTATATGAGTCTAGACTTTGCTCTGTGATTATTACTTTGGGAAATAAGTTGTACAGGTTTAACACCCTCCTCTCGCATCCACCCAAGTAACCATGTCAAGCGGGGTAAACATGAGATGAGAGGCTACTATGATTAGATTCAACCTCCTATGTGACCTTAAGGAAGTGCAATCGATGGAACATCACACAAAGTCAGTCAACATCATCAACAAAACCCTCAGGAGAAAATTCAGTCATTCAGACAGCCTGTCCCTGGGTCTCACTATTCTTTTTGATCTCTTAGGCCATATTCACTCTCATTCTATGGGCAAGGGAGTGACCAACAACCTAAAGTTGCTCTCAAAGGCTTTCCTACCAGTGACTAGAGACCAAAATTTTTAGTTTTGTGCCAGCCCCATGATTTAAGCCATTTTTTTAGACCTAAATCTCGAGCTACTACCCAATATGGAGTGATAGCTTGAAATTATTAAAAATATAGGGAAGCAATGATGCAAAAGTAATAATTTGAACAAGACCATAACCATACCCCTACTAGCCATGCTAGGCATTTCGTCAAACATATAATCAACATGTAACATATAGGTGTAAATAACAAAATTAAGTGTAGGGATCTCATACTTATCGTAGAATCGCTATGAACCATTGTTCCATCATATCATTTTCTTCATTATCATCTATTAGGCCATAGATACACTATCCATTCATTTACAAGTAAAAACATGCTAAGATCCATAAATAGTTATTGTCATAAAATGTACATATCACCAACATAATAGGAAAATAAATACCATAAACATATCAACCATCATAATCCATATATACATCAGTGCATTTACACATGAAAATCAAGGGAATGAATTACTCATTAATGAATGAAATAAACCAGCCAGCTATAGGACTACCATGTTCTACCCAACCATAGAATGGTTGAGCTAAATCTCTCTTCAACCAATCACCCCCACGCCATATTCCAAGAACGAATGTGGGACTTGTAGAACACACCAAAACAACACCAATCAATATGGATACCATTGGAGTTCTTCACCTACACTGGAGGAATTTGAGTGCCTCCTAGTTTGTCAGGCTTTACCGTGCACCCACAGTCTGATCCAGGGATCGCTAGTCCTGTTAGCTCTGCTATGTAATTCAGTGTTTGGAGGGCCAAATTTTAGATTGGTCGTGTTGGTTATACTCATAAAGGATTCACATTTGTCATTCTTCTCCTGCCCCTTCTCTCCGTTCATATTCCCATGACCTCCCCGCTTTCTTTATTCTCCTCCAAACTACAACATAAACCATATTTACTAAGCCCCTATGCACTAAGGTTTTCAACTGCCATATAACTGCGCACCTCCAAAACAAGCGCTATTCACCAATACAGTTCTTCTCTATCACATCAATAAAAACATGTGCGCTAAAACCCCGTCATTCGATCGTCCACCTCCTGATCCAAGGGTATTCACTCCTCCTGATGCCGAAACTTACCCGCGCTTTAACCCACGGGAAAAGTGGTTTCACCCTTGTCCCATTCACCACGTGTCTCCTCCTTAGTGGAATCGCTACCCCGCATACGATTACCACTTGCCTCCCATAAGGGGTGCAGGAAACACCATTTACCGCCCATCTAGCATCCCCGTTCATTAATCCTCGTGCATGTCTTCTGTCCAGTAGCCATTGGATCTACCCACCCGGGATCCAATGACTCACAATTGCCCGTTCATATTTTCTCTCGATAGCTCCTATACGCTGATCTCTGCCATCCATCTGCAAGATCTGACAGCTCACAATCATTTTGCCTCCTCTTCTGCCTGATACTCCGTGCCAAGAGATCTTTGCCGTCCATCTCTACGATCCAACAACTGATTTCTATTCTCTACTCGCTCGTACATCCACCATGCAGTCAACACACCCTGGTTATGCCGTGCACCCAAAGGACAATGGTGATCAACTACCAGTACCTTATGCAGTAAATCCACAACAACCGCATTCAAGAAGCAGAGTGGCCAATAATGAAAAGGACATGCCTCGAGCAGTTGAATTCATTCAACAGTTATGGAGCATTCTTTCATACAACATTCCACCTGCTAAGAAGGATAACATAATATCAAAGAAGATCAAGTTCATTCATTGAAGCAACAGATCATAGCAAAGGACCATTTTAGATAGTTAATGTGATTGGTGGTCCATTATGACCCCTCCACGCATAGAATAGCAGAGCATTTTTGTAATCAATCTCTATATATACCCAAAAACACAATGTAATCAAGGATGATGGTTTTGGCTTTGATGTAAAATTCAACTTCTGGAGACTGTAGCTACTTTGATACTTGCAGCGTCTGGTCTTCATTTTCAGCTAATACAAGCTTCTTTTGTCGTTAATTGCTCACTTTCCACTTCTTCTATGTTCTAGGCTGTGCTTGTCATGCATTTGTTCATGTGCTCTTGATATTTAGCATTTGAGGGGTTGTCATCCCACCTCTGTGTTAGAATCTAGTATGTATCACTGAATGTGTTATGTAGGTTTATGTTATTTTAGTGCCAGAGAGTTGTCATCCTGTATGTGCACTAGGAAACAGATTTGCAGACCTTTTTACTGGTTGCAGCCAGCCATCACATGGTCTTGTGCATCTGCTAGGTGTGGTCAGTATTCTCCATTTTCACCTATTCCTTAAATTGTGAGTGATTGGTGGTCTAAAGCCTTGTAGTCTAGGGTTGTTCACCCATGTTTGGAGTTAAGCATAGTAAGAGTGGTTATCTGGCTTGGACAAGCATCATTCCTTCCATTCATCCATTTTCAACATTTTTGTTGAGTTTGTAATGTTCTCGAGCATCTCTGAGATACAACCTAGGAGAGTTTCTTGGGGTGATAACAAGGATCGACATCGAGACATACTCTCTAGGCTTTACTGTGCATTCCATTGTAGGACCACTAGGTCCAACGGAGAGAAAATCCACCTCTTGGCTTTACCATATATCCCTCCATTCATCGGCAAAGATTCCTAGGCCCACCGAGGCACACAATCTGGCTTTATGGCAACCCACAGTCTGGTTCAAGGGTTACTATGCTAATGGCTTTGTGATCCTCAGTCTAGTTCAGGGACCACTATACCATGTGTTTGTCAATTTGGAGATCCACCCCACTCAACTTTGAATCCAATCTGGCCATCCCACATAAACCGTATGAGATACCCATCTCATCAAAGATATTAGGAAATGGCAAGGCTAGGCTGAAAATACTGTCACACTTAGCAAAACCCATGCCATGGTAGAAAAGAAACACATGCAATCCCATGCATGCCAAATCTAGCAAGGAAAATACAAATTCAAGTTGATATATCCAATGAAGCCTATTGTAGCTACTTGAGCCTACCCTTCCCTACTTGATCTTTGTTGTCTCTTTCCTTCTTTTCCTTTCTTTCTTCAATGCCAAAGTGCTCCAAGAAACTCTATGTCCAAGAGTGAGTGAGAGAGAGAGAGAAAGATAATAATGAGAGAGCTCCAAAACTCAATTGACAAATGGTTACCCATTGATCCTCATAAGCATTTTTATGAATGAGGCCTCTATTTCCTTCATTTTCCTCCTGACATGTAACCTCTGACCTTTCACCTCCTTTTTCTCCTAATTTCCATTATTTTCATAAATAAATGTGCCAAATTTTTCATTTTACCTTTTCGAAGCCTTAGCCATTGCCTTTGCCAATTTCCTTAGCCATACACAATGAAATGAACACCCCCTAGGATGTCTTTCCCAAAATTCAACTTGGAATAAGCGTCCAATCGATCGTGGTTATTGTTTTTAACTTTTATTGAATGGAATTTTCACCAGGCCTATTACAGAACCCTCTTCCTTGAGGGACATCGTCCTTAGTGTTCAATCGAACATATCCCTCATAAACCTACTAAAAGAAGACATATTGTTAATTGAGCCTTATAACACAAGTCGATGCAGTATTTAGAATGAAAGAAGTGCTCAAAATAAAAACATCACGATAACATGAAAACATACCACATAGTGGAGCTTTATAAAACAACTCATTATGTTATTTACAATGATCATCATGCTAAGTGTGAATCCACATAACATCATGATAACATAACCACATGATAGTATAGAAACATGACAACATAATCATAATAACATGACACCCATATTGTTGGGTGTGGAGCCTAATTATCTTCTATATTCAAAGTTATCGCCGCATTGGACCCCAGTTCATAATGGGGCGGCAAAGCTGCTTGTAAAATATACACTCCAGGGGGGGTCCATGGAGGCGGTTGTAAGGGCAGTGCCCCCAAAGCTAAAAATAGATGTAAAATTGCCTTGTAAAATGTTATAATTTTGTAGTCAAATTGGGCCATTCATTAGGCAGAGATCTAATGGTAGAAGTAATGTTTAATTTAGGGTTTTTTTGCCCGAGAAGGAAACCCCTCACTATGTATGAGGGAATTGTATTGCATCTATGTATATCTGTATTTTGAGTCAAGAAGAGAGAGGAGATTGAGAGTGGAGAGGGAATTACAGTGGATCTCTTGTAGGTTGTATCTCTTTAGTTTGCTGGATAATATAAAAGGAAGGATTGGTTGTTTCTTCATGGACGTAGCCCAAACTGGGTGAACCATGTATATCTGTGTCTCTCTTGTTTTATGCATTTTTTGTGTTTATATTTCTGTAATATTTTATGTGCTCCATTGCTATGTAATATATAATTCTCTAACAATTTGTATGAGAGCTGAAGGTTCATTTGGCTGATAAACTCGCAGGAGAGAATGGTTCCTAGTTCGAGTGGGAGCAATGGCAGAAGATGGTAGGTTTACGGTCAAAAAATTTAACATCCAAAACTACCAGCTGTGGAGGATGCAGATGGAAGATTATTTTTACCAGAGAGATCTGTACCAACCATTGAGTGGAAAGGCAAGGAAGCTAACAAGTATGATAGACATAGAATGGCATATTCTCAATAGAAAAGCACTTGGAACAATATGGTTGTGCCTAGATGCGTCGGTAGCATTTAATATTTTAAAGGAAACGATAATAGATGGTTTAATGTGGACATTGGCCAAACTATATGAAAAACCCTAGGCATCAAATAAGGTATTTCGTATGAAGCGTTTATTTAATATGAAGATCTCAGAAGGTGGATTTGTTGTTGATCATTTAAATGAATTTAATAGAGTTACTAGTCAGTTAAGTTCTGTAGGGGTAACTTTTGATCATGAAGTTAGGGCTTTGTTATTTTTGTGCTCATTGCCAAAAAGTTGCAATGGTTTAGTTATGGCCATTACTAACACTGTCTTTGGATCTAGTACTTTAAAGTTTGATGATGCTATCAGTGCAATCCTTAGTGAGGAAATTTGACGGAAAAGCTCCAGTGAGACATCAGGTAATGCTTTGATTGCAGAGACCAGGGGAAGAAAAATGGAAAGAGGAAGGAGCCCCAGATAATGCAGTAAGTCAATAAAAGGTAGATCCAAGTCTATATCGGGGATAGTGTGCTGGAAATGTGGAAAGAAAGGACACCTGAAGAAAGACTGCAAGACATGGAAGGGAAGAGAAGGAGACGTGCAACAAGAAAACAATCATGAAGCAAATGTGACAGGTGATGTGTTGCAATATGCTTTGATTCTTTCATTAGAAAATATTATTGATGCCTAGGTGGTATATTCAAGGGCCTCATTCCATGCCACACCTGATAGGAAATAATTTAATGATTATGTTCGAGGAGATTTTGGACAAGTTTGATTGGGTGATGATAAACCCTGTAAAATCATTGGAATGGGTACAATTTTCATAAAATATCAAAATGGAAATCAATGGCTATTGAAGGAGGTAAGGCATGTTCCAAATCTGAAGAAAAATATGATTTCAACAAGGTAGTTAGGAGGTGAAGGTTATGTAACTACTTTCACAGATAAAACCTGGAAGGTCACTAAAGGAGCCCTGGTAATAACAAAAGTAGAAAAGTTTCGTACATTGTGCAATGGTATATCTAATTCTATTAATGCTTTAGCCTCTATAGGAGAAGATATGGCATTGTGGCATCATAAGCTTGGGCACATGAGTGAGAAGGGGATGGAGATCCTTCACTCAAGAAATTTGTTGCCAGCTTTGAAGCATGTTGATTTGGAATTCTGTGAAAATTATGTTTATGGAAAATAGAAGAGTCATATTTCTCAAAGTTGGGAAAGAAAAGAAGAGCGAAAAATTAGAGCTTGTGCATACAGATGTATGGGGACCTGCTCAGGTATCATCTCTCAGTGGCTCTTGCTATTATGTTACTTCTATTGATGATGCAACTAGAAAAACTTGGATTTATTGTATTTGAAATAAATCTAATGTATTTGATACTTTCAAGAAATGAAAATCTTTGGTTGAAAATGAGACAGGAAAAGGTTGAAGTGTCTCAGATTAGACAATGGAGGTGAATATTGTAGCAAAGATTTTGATAGGTACTATTTAGAGAATCGAATTCACAGAAAGAAGATAGTTCTAGGAACACCACAAGAACATGATGTGTCAGAGAGGATGAACAAGACAATCATGGAGCGTGCAAGGTGCATGAGATTGCATGCAGGATTGCCTTTACAATTTTGGGCAGATGTTGTAGATACTTTTCTTTATCTAATAAATAGAGGGCCTTCAAGTTCCTTGGATGGTGGTATTCCAGAGGAGGCATGGACAGGTAAAAAGGTAAACTACTCATTTTTAAAAACTTTTGGTTGTGAAGCCTTTTTCCACATTAATAAACAAAATAGAACAAAGCTTGAGGAAAAATCAAAGAAATGTACTTTTATTGGATACGGTGTCAATGATTTTGGTTATCGCCTTTATGATTATGAAAAACACAAAGTCGTTAGGAGCACAAATATCATATTCAATGAAAATGTCTTGTATAAGGATCAGTTGCAGGAAAAGAAACAAGAAAAAGAAAACAGAGAATACACAATGCTTAATGAGATCATAGAAAAAGTGATGGTGCCTGAAAATCATAATGATCAATGACCAGAACAAAAATCACAATAGAAACAAGCACCTCAGACACTTGAAAGTGGTGTTAGAAGATCTACTCGGATAAGTAGACCCCTTAAACGATGATCTCCTTCATTATATTATGTACTATTGATTGATTCTGGTGAACCAGAATGTTATGAAGAAGCAGTGCAAGTAGAAACTAGGAAGAAGTGGGAGCAAGCCATGAAAGAAGAGATGGACTCCTTAGCACATAACCAGACTTGGGACTTAGTCAGGTTGCATGCAGGTAAAACAACATTGTAGAATAAATGGATTTATAAGTTGAAGGAAGAAGATGGAGGTAGAAAAAGGTATAAAGCTAGACTTGTGGTGAAAGGGTTTACACAAAAAAAGGGTATAGACTTTGATGAGATATTTTCTGCTATTGTTAAAATGACTTCAATCAGAACTATTTTAAGTCTAGTAGTAGCTGAAGATTTGCATCTTGACCAATTAGATGTAAAGACAACTTTTCTCCATGGGGATTTTGAGGAAGATATATATATATATATATATATATATATATATATATTATATATATAATATATAATATATATATAATATATATATATATATATTATATATATATAATATATATATATATATGTAGTAGCCACAATGATATGAGGTAAAAGGGAAGGAGAAACTAGTGTGCAGGTTGAAGAAGAGCTTGTATGGCTTAAAACAGGCTCCAAGGCACTGGTATCTAAAATTTGACAGGTTTATGTTTGAACAAGGTTATACTAGATGTCACTCTGATCATTGTGTTTATCTCGAAAGGCAAAATGATGACAACTATATTATATTGTTATTGTATGTCGATGACATGCTTGTTGTAGGTTCTAACATGCAGGAAATAAATGTGCTAAAAAAAAAATTGGCGAACACATTTACAATGAAGGATTTGGGTGCTACAAGACAAATCCCTAGTATGAGGATAACTAGAGACAGGAAGAATCGCAAGTTAACATTGTCTCAAAGTGAGTACATAGAAAAGGTGTTGAAAAGGTTTAACATGGAAAGCTAGTTAGTATACCTTTGGCTAGCCATTTCAAATTAAGGAGGAGTGTCCCAATACATAGGAGGAAATGGCTGATATGTCTAAAGTTCCATATGCATCAACAGTGGGAAGCTTAATGTATACAATGGTCTACACAAGGCCTGATATTCCACATGCAATGGATTTGTAAGAAGGTACATGAACAATCCATGAAAAGAACATTGGATGGAAATAAACTGGATTCTCAGGTATTTGAGAGGTACCACAAATCAAGCATTATTCTTTGGTGGTTCAAACATTACTCTACAGGGATATGTTGATGCAGATATGGCGGGTGATAGAGGTAACAGGAGGAGCACCACAAGGTAGGTGTTTACTATAGGTGGAACAATTGTTAGTTGGGTCTCAAAACTGCAAAGTGTTGTTGCATTCTCAACAACAAAAGCAGAGTATGTTGCTGCTATAGAGGTTAGTAAAGAAATGATTTGGTTACAAAGGTTTCTAGATGAATTAGGTAAGAAGTAAGAGTTGGGCAGGTTATACAGTGACATCTAGAGTACCATACATCTTGCAAAGAACTCTGCATTTCATTCCAAGGCTAAACATATACAGCTCAAGTACCATTTCATACGATCAGCATTGGAAGAAGGACAGTTGAAGATGGAAAATATACACACTAGCCAGAATCCTACAGATATGTTAACAAAAGTTGTGACCAAGGAGAAACTGAGATTCTGCTCAATTTCAGTTGGTCTTCAAGTATGATGAAGAATATGAGAAACAACCAAGTCCAAAGTGGAGCCATTGTCCAGCAAATGAAGCAGCGGTGGAGTTGCTATAATCAGTCTCCAAGTGGGAGCTTGTTGGGTGTGGAGCCTGGTTATCTTCCATATTCAAAGGTATAACTGCATTGGACACCAGTTTGTAATGGGGTGGAAAATCCGCCTATAAAATATACGCTTCAGGGGGGCAGCTTCGACCTTTAGGAGCCCCGCCCCCCCCCGGCAGGGGATCAGGGGGAGTGCCCCTAAAGCTAAAAATAGATCTAAAATTTCTTTGTAAAATGTTCTAATTTCATAGTCAATCTGGGTTGTTCATTAGGTGGAGATTTAACAGTATAAGTTATGTTTAATTTAGTGTTTTTTGCCTTAGAAGGAAATCCCTTACTATATATGAGGGAATTGTATTGCTTCTATGTATATCTATATTCTAAGTGAGGAAGAGAGAGGATATTGAGAGCGATGAGGGAATTATAGCGGATCTATTGTAGGTTGCATCTCTTCAGTTTGCTGGATAATATAAAAGGAAGGATTGGCTGTTTCTCTGTGGACATAGCCCAAACTGGGTGAGCCACGTATATCTATGTCTCTCTTGTTTTATGCATTTTCTTTGTTTATATTTATGCAATATTTTATGTGTTCCATTGCTCTGTAATATATAATTCTCTAACACATACCACATAGTGGAGCTTTATAACATAGATCATGGTGGTATTTACATCCATATACATGTGTACATATAGAAACATTACCATAAATATATGGTAAAATCATATACCAAATCATATACCAAAGCATATCTCAAAACATATACTAAACACCACATCCAAGCATATATCAAAACATCATATAACATATACCAAACCATCATAAAGCACATATCAAACCACCTTAAAGCCTATACCAACCACCATAAAGCATATACCAAACCACCATATCGAAGTTTCTTTGCCTCAACCAGCAAACAAGGAAGGATACATAACCCGCATATGATCTGCCATCTCCCATGTAGCTTCATTGGGCCCAAAGTGCTTCCACTGCACTTTAACTTGCTCAATTTCTTGGTTTCAGAGCATGAGAACCTTTTTTTACAATATACACTGAGACTCCAGCTGGAATTCTCCATCTGGTTACACCTGCAATACAAACCAGCCAATCACATGATCAACATCCTTAACATACTTCTTAAGCAATGATACATGGAAAACATGATGGAATTTCACTGTCAAAGGCAATGCGAGTCGATAGGCTACTCGTCCAATACTCTTAATGATATGAAAGGGTCCATAGGATTGTGGTTCCAGATTGGCACATGATCTAATCCATAATGATCTCTTCTTCAGTTTGATGCATAAGTACACCTATTCCCCAACCTGGAACTCCTTGAACAACCTGTTCCTATCTGAATAACTCTTCTACCTATCCTATGTTGCCTTTAGATTTTTTTTGATCACCTGCATTTACTGTTCCATTTCTGCTAACATCTCTGGTCCAATCAACACCCTGCTAACCGGATCACTCCAACTAGTGGGAGTGTTACAACTCCACCCTACAATACCTAAAAAGGACTCATCCTCAATTATTCATGATAACCGTTGTGGTACGCGAACTCTACTAAAGGGAGATACTCTTCCCACTCATGTTGTGGATGCATCACATACATCCTCAACATGTCCTCCAATATCCTGTTAACCCTCTCTGTCTATCCATCTGCCCACAGATGATAAGTTGTATTGAAGGCCAACTTTGTGGCCAAACCTGCAAATAACTCCTTCCGAAACTTTTAACTTTGCATCCCTATTTGACACAATATTCTTTGGAACACCATTCAATCTAACCACATGTTTGATGAATAATTGTGCCACATCGCTAGCTGAGAATGTATACTTCACCAGAATGAAGTGTGCAACCTTTGTTATATTGTCCGCAATGACCATGATGGAATCATGTTGCTTCACTGTCTTAAGTAACCTTATGATAAAATCCATGGAAATGATTTCCCATTTCCATTCTGGAATCATAATCGATTGTAGTAGTCCACTTGGATGTTTACACCCTGCTTCCACTCACTGACAATCAAAACACCTTGCCGCAATCTCTGCTACATGCCTCTTCGAATTCGGTCAATAGTATAATTTCGTCACTATTGTCAATGTCTTTGGATATCCTGGGTGACTCGAATATTGTTTTGCATGAAAATCCCTTAAGATCACCTTCTTGAGCTCACTGTTATCCGGTACATATATCATGTCTCAGAACCTGACACATCCATTAGATGTAAGACAACAATCCATACACTATGCACCTACACATGTACCTGTACTAGTACCCTGCTGCAATCTTTACATAATCTCCATATACCTAACATCTTGCTGAACTTCTTACATGATCTTATCCTGTAAGTCTATCCCGTAGGAGATCATAGTTGTCAAGTGATGTACCTGTACCCGTCTATTGTGAGTATCTGCCACCCTATTCTCTTTACCTTTGAAGTAACTAATCTTGAAATCAAACTCACTAATCGTGGCCAACCATGTGGCCTGTCATGCATTCAGATTTGACTGGTCAAACAAATACCTCAACCCAATGTGATCACTCATAAGTAAAAAAATCCTACCAAGAATATAATGCCTCCACATCTTCAATGCATGTACGATTGTTGCTAACTCAGGATCATGTGTGGGGTAGTTCTGTTTGTGCGCATTCAATTTCGGGGACTCATAGCATACCACATGTTCATCTTGCATAAGGAATCCACCAAGTCCACTCTTGCAAGCATCCATGCATACTAGAAACTCTTTGTCTGTATCTACAATTTGTAACACTGGTGCATGTGTCAACAACTTCTTAAGCTACTCAAACTGAGGTTCACACTCCTCTATCCATTCAAAACTCTTACCTTTCCTTTACAATGATGTTATGGGATAAGAAATCTACGAGAAGTTCCTCATGAACCTCCTATAATAGCTGCCAGACCCATGAAAGATCTCACCTCATCCACACTCTTAAGAGCTAATCACTCCATGATGGCCCCTTACCTTCTCTAGATCTACTACAATTCCCCCACTTGGAGACAACATTCCCCAAGTAATGTACCTCAGTCTGAAAGAAACTACACTTGTTGAGCTTAACATACAATTGATGCTCCGTCAACAATCTCAATACTGCTGCTAAATTCTTGACATGCTCTTCCTCAATTTTAGAATATGCCAATATATCATCAATGAACATAATAACAAACTTATCCAAATACATACACAACACACTATTCATCAAGCACATAAATGTACATGGAGAATTAGCTAAGCCAAATGGAACAACAACAAACTCATAATGCCGATACATAGTGTTGAATGTAGTCTTGTAAATGTCCTCCTCTTTTGATGCATACTTGATGGTATTTGGATCTCAAGTCAATCTTTGATAACATTATTGCTCCCTTCAGCTGATCCAACAAGTCATCAATCCTCGACAAAAGGTACTTGTTCTTGATATTCACTTTGTTGAACTACCTATAGTCAATGCATAGTCTGAGAGTACCATCTCTCTTCTTCATAAACAATATCGATGTGCCCCAAGGTGATACAATTCACCTAATATATGTTGGCATTATGATGCATGTGTTGTACTTGATGGCAACTCACTTGTAGTAGAACAATTCACTTATACATGGTAATTAGATAAATCTACAGAAGAGATATCAGATGTGGCAGAATGTATGGCAGTAGTATTTATAGATGTGATGAAATGCAGGGCAGCTTCAAGGAATAATTTCAGAAGGAAACTCACTCAAATGAAAGATCATAGTATAGCAGGTAAATAGCAAAGAACTACATATCAGTCTTCAAGGAATGAAGAAAAAGAGGTATAAGCAGGTTCACCATTGACCAAGCTACATATACACAAAGGTTCACTGTATACAAGTCGCGTATACATACACATGCACTTTCATGAAAGGAAAAGTGTGTATACCTTGGAAAACTAAGTTTTTGTTCTGAAGTATTTGGTCCATGGTATTTTGATCCATGGAATTGGTCCAAGGTATCTGGTCTGAGGTATTGACCCTAGGTATTTGGTCCAGGGTATTGATCCTAAGTGGTTTCTGTCCATGGTATTGAAAAAGGGCTAAAACTATAAAAGGAGGAAAAGATCATTAGGCCAATGTGTGTAAGTATCGAATATCTAATGAATTGTGAGATCTAGTATGTAGGTTATTGGGTTATGGTGCATTGTTGGATTTGAACCAAAGATGAACCTTATCGGATGATGAGGAACTAGATCTAATGATGGATCACGATATTAAGGCATAAAATGAACTATCATTATGTGTTGTTGCTCATAAATATTATAGATCTGAATACTGACACATATATTATTCTGTAAATGATATGATATGGGAATATCTAAAGTCTAGAATAGCTGCAAAATTCTAAATTTATATTTGCAGATATATACGCTGGTTGGCTTTGAGGAAAGTGCATATGCATGCAGGTTCGACACATGGAGGTAGTGTATACCTTATAAAATATGGTTTCGTTGCTTCTGTTTGCTGTTGCAGTGTTCTAGGTTCTGGTTGCTGTATTTTGGTGACATCATTCTGAATGATCAGATTGATGGGTAGTCAAAGTGATTGATTGATTCAGTTGTGGTTGGTTCAAAAGGAGATTGGTTGATGCATATATATTTGATGATTGAATGATGTTGTTGATGGATCCAGTCTGAAAATTTATGAAACGTGGTCCCTGGAAGAAAGGAGAAGGTTGTAGCTTTTTGTAGGCCAGCACCTACGTACTAATAAACATATCAGCTAGTACAAGAGCTACCAGTAGAAGATGGATAATGAGAGAAGGTTGTAGCCTTCTGCAAGTAGAAGCCTGTGTACTGGTATAAGACTACACTAGTACAAAATGTGTAAAAATAATTCTCTTATTATTAAAATAAGATAGAGATGACAACAACAGGTGGTTTTTACCCACATTGGGTTTCCACCTTATATCTTGGTGTTCATGTGTGTTGCTTATGTGTGATGCTTTATTCTGATTTTACTACACTGTCTAATAAATTCCTGATATACTGATTAAAGTTCAATACATGATAATTTGGGTGAACCAAAATATCTTTGCATATACGTTGGTTACATTAACTACAGTTGTGTATACACACTATTTCACTTAGTTGAAGTAGTGTATACAAATCAGTTTTGAAAATTAAATTATTGATCTGATAATACTAATTCACCGCCCCCCCCTTCTCAGTATTATTTCCAACAATATATTCCATGTCCAGCATTTCCTTCAACTACAACTTTAACTCAACCAACTTGGGTGTGCTCATCCTATAAGGTGCTTTCGATGCTAGAGCTACCCCTGCACTAACTCAATAGAAATGTCTACCTCCCTGTGAGGTGGAAACTCTATAATGTCTTCAGGAAATACATCCTGAAGCTGCTGCAAAATAGGATACCTCTTCAACACATCTGTATCCTCAACCATATTACACTTATCACTAGAAATTTCTACTATAAATAGATTACACCCCTTTCTACAGCTATGATTTGCTTGCATAGTTGTCACCATCCTATATGTGACTTTATTCTTACCCTGTAATATTATTGGTTCTCCATTGTCATCAACACACTTCATAGATTTATCATAACATCCTACCTTGGTTCAATGTAGATACAACCAATCCATGCCAAAAAACATATTGTATGATCCCAACGGTAATACATTAGATGTGTTGCAGTAGGCATACCATTCAAGTCAAATGTGCAAGCTCTTACCCAATGATGAAAGTGCTTCTTTATACCTATAACCAACTACACTAACTAAGACTCTGCATGAAATTCCTTACTCAAACCAAACTTATCCACCAATTTAGGACTAACATAGATATAATTAGATCTAGGGTCAATCAAACTAGAAAAAACTTGATCATAAAGTTTACCATCCATCTCAATGATAGATGTTTGGTTCTCTGCTTGTTTTTTATCCAATGCTGCATAGATACGTGGAATACTCTAACCAACATCCCCAATAGTCTTTTCCTCCTGTTCAATATATATCATAGGCCTACCACCTTAATGTTGTGGACAATCTCTCCTAAGGTGTTCCTCACCACATGTTCAATGCTCCAACCGGCCAGTTCCCTCACCTCTATGCTATTGTTGTTGCTTTTGTGACACATGTCCCTGTTTAGCTACATTAAATCTCTTTTGTGGTGCCACATTTTCTTTCCCATCTGCATTCTGAGGCCTTGTTCTCTTAGGCTATCATTTACCTCTACCTTTGTATTTTCCCTTCCATCCATGCTGAGGTTCATTCTTACATTTTGACTATTCATAGCAATTCTTCAATTTCCCAATAACTTCCTCAAGTGACCGAGGCTCATCATACTCAATCCAATCTCTAAATTTTAATGGAAAACCATTGAAAAATCTTTGAAATTTATCCTTTTTCATCAGTAAGATATGGTACATACCTCAATATGTCCAAAAAATTGGTCATGAACTCTTCATCTATCATTGATCTGATATTTAAATCATATAATTCTTTAGCCTTACTATCATAGTACCTCTCTAACAAGTACTTCTTCCTGAAAATACTCTTGAACTCCTGCCAACTCAAGTCATCTATCCTGGTGTATCTGACCCACTTAACATCTTCCCACCAGATGTCTTATTTACCTTTCAAACAGAAGATAGTTATTCTAGCCTTCATGCTATCAAATGTATTCATGCAAATCAAAGAAATTTTTCATCCCAAGTATCCAAGCCTCCACATCTTCAGGCTTCTTCACATGTCCATCAAAAGTAGGTGGTTTTGATTTCTTGAATTCATCCAGCAAGTATCCCCTACCATTCCTCTTGTAAAGATGATAACAATGACGATCATGATATCTATCAGAAGAAGAACTAGAATAGTATCTATACTCATCGCCCCTCTTGTCCAGAGTGACCAACGACCTACCATCTCTCATTGTGTCATCTCTATCTGACACGTATCTACCAGGAGACCTACTGCCATATGCCCCATTAGTTCTATCCTCGTGTCCATGGCTAATCTGAAGCAACCCTTGACGATGCAATTTCGACAAACTTTGAAGAAGTATACCATTAACCTCTGCCTTCTTCTCTTTTGCCTGTATGATCCGATCATTATCTGCCTTACAAATCCTTATCTCCAAATCAGAAGGATTCCCAACACCATATTTCTCTTCAGATTCATAGGGAGAGTCTTTATAGTCAACCGTCTAGCTAGCCATTTGATATTTCTTCCTGCAATGCATAATATGTCAGATAAACCAATTCACAATAAATTGACATACCTTAGTATATCTCAAGGAGGATACCTTGTCTGCAAGATCAAAAAATCAGCGTGATACATGTATAACCTAATCATAACAACATATAGTCATAAAAAAATAAATGTCTCAACACATAATCATCGCTCTAGTTAGGGTCCTGTCATCAATGCAAGGCCATATCGACAATGCATGCTATGACCTCATGCATGACAACAACCATTACTCCATTGTACAAATTACCACATGCAACCAACAACATGCATAAGAAATTCCTAATCAACTACACATACAGAAAAACACACGTAGTTTAACATAAGAAATCAATTCTTGTAATCAACCTACAATACCGATACATGGAATCAAAATATTCAAGAATGTAACCTAACATACAAGGATGTAAGTAGGTGACATAAAATCAACATGTAAGTGACATATAGCCATATACAACCAGTCATATACTCATTACAAATACATTTCATGAAATCAATATCAAATTTTCCATGGAAACATTACTACAACCACAATCAACCATCAAGCCAATGTAACAAACACATGAAATGCAAGTGTAAGAGACACACATGCAACTGGCATGCATGCATGACCATCTCACACTGCCCATCTAATTTGAGAGTTGAACCATGCTTTGATACCACTATAACACCCTCCTCCCACATCCACCCAAGTAACCATGCCAACCGGCGTAAACATAAGATGATAGGCTACTATGATCAAATTTGACCTACTATGTGACCTTCAGGAAGTGGAATCGATAAAACATAACACACAGTCATCCAACATCATAAAAAAAAACCCTCGAGAGACAAGTCAACCACGTAGACAACCTGTCCATGTGTCCCACTTTTGTTCTAGATCTCTAAGGCCATATTCGTTGATCCAGGGCTTTATGTGATGAAGGACCCTTCCAAGACCTTTTACTTTCATGATGTGTTAAATTTCATTTTTAAAAGAACATAAATGAATACATGTGCATGTTGTAAATAAGAGGAACATGAAATTCATCAACACATGAAAACATTAGACGTTGATAACGAAGTTTTTGTAGGAGGTACTACGTCTCCGAGCCCCAGTGTCAAGATGGTGTAGGCCACTGCATCAAGTTTTGTCAATAGTGATGATGTACATAGAGGTGATGTCATTATCATAAAAGGAAAAATTCTCTCATGCAGGAGTGGCTGCAAGAGATGTTCTGCTATAGGAACTCTCAGTCAAAAGACTCCTATCAATATGACACAAAACTCATGCACAATGAGCATCCCGCTAACATGGCATAAAAGGGATCTCAAAACAAACATGTATGGTGACACATGAGTATCCCATCAACATACAACAAAGGGATCTCAAAACACAGCATGATGAATCATGACAAAACGTACATCACATAGGCGATTCCACGTCACATCAAGCAAGAATCATAAAAATGAGTAAGAAATAGGATCCCACATCAAACATCAATCAAGGACTTGTGCAACACGGTGCATAGCAAAAGAATTACATGAACATTGCATATACCTCACAACCAAGGGCATCTAAAGAAGCAAATGTCAAACAGATGAAGTTGTTCGGACCATCAATCTCATGGCATCAATTGCATGACTACTTGCACATGGATGTTGACAACTACATTCCACTTAAAAAAGTGGTTGAAGAATATAATGAGAGAATGAGAAATCTAAACACACCATCAGATTTATGACATCGAATAGTGCAAAATTGACTGTCCAATTTTTTAATTATGAGAAGTTGAGAATCTGGGGCTCAAGTAATATTTTAAATTCCCCCTAGATTCCTCAAAGATTCTACTCCATGGGTGGACTGGAATTATGCAACCCCAAAGGTGAATCTGACTTTGCCATTGTGATCCCTGTGGAAAACCATGAAAAACAATTGTAAACTTGACTATGTTCCGACATGGAGAAAAAATACCTCCTCAGGAAAATTGCAAGGATCATGGTTTCACTCTCTGTTTTTGCAGCGATCATGGTTCCACCCTCATATTGAAAATGGATGAAAAATTTTGAACTCTGATGGAGAAACGGATAGCACCATTGCATTTGTGGCATCAAGAAGTGTTGAAACCATATAAAATTTGTCAAAATATAACAAAGTGAAATTTCACCCCTCCTGCAAAATGTTGCCTCGAACTGCATGCCAAGGTTCTGCCTCCTCTATCTCAAAATCCATACCCACTCCTGGTTCCTCCATCTGCCAGTGCATTGAGAAAATTTGGTTCTTTTAAAATTTGGAGGGCAGATTTATCAATGAATTGGTTGTGGCATTGTGGTAAATTAAGGAGTTTCTTGAGGAGGGGTTGGGTGGTCAAACCTCGCTCCTCCTATTTTTTTCCATATTATAGTTTCAAAAACCAAAATGATATGTGAATGGTGGGTTAGGTCTGCATTGGATGGCCCACCCCCATAATCCATGTAACATTTGAATGTTGCATTATTAAACTTGGCGTGTTATTGTTTAAGGGATGGTGGTGGTACGTTGGTACATGGTTTAATGTGGTTGCGTATTATATGGTACAAGGTTTGGATATGAGGCCACCGGGTGGGCCATCCCACGTGGTCAGGTGGGTTCAACTCTCGTCGGCCTCACCTTAATATTGTGAATGATGGTGGTTGGGGGTGGTGGGGTCGTGATCCCCACCCCCTTTATTTATAATTTTTTTTGTTTACATAAAACAAATAGCCATTTTTTTTTAAAAATTCAAATTTCAGTCGTAGGAGTCTTTTTAATGGGGCCACAAATTAGCCCAAAATCTAGCTAGAGTTCGCTGGAATCTGGTCGCTAGGTTCTGCTCAAATTGTGGCCTCCTTAAGCCTGCCTAGTCATTAAAAATTCAACCCAACTTTGATTGCTTCTAACTTTCTCATATGGACTCAGATTGACGAATCGTTCACACCACCACAATCATGATGACGAGATCTACGCTCTGGTCCTAGTTCAATGATAATCTAAACACTTTTATTTTTGAGCTTTCCTAAGTCCTCCTTGTCCTGTGTGTGTCTCTAGAGCCACCTGGATGAATCCTCCCCACTAAGGATCTTTTGGTCCTCCAAAAGCATGAAAAATAATCTGCAACTTCTCTTTACCTTGTCTACACCACAAGTGTCCTGAAAGGTCTTGCTTCCATCTCCTTCAACTTTGTTCTTCGGAGCCATAATTGATGAGGTGACACTTGCAACCTCTGCAACCTGTAGTACATTGTTTTTCAAATTACATGCTTGACCTTCATGACCAACTAATGACCCAAGCGTCCCACACTTGCCACGAGTTTATAACACATACTTAGTGGTCAAGTTTACAACAAGATGGACGCCATACCCAACTATGAAAACAAGGCCAACATATCATTATTGCTCCAACAAGTGATGGAAAACACATCATCACTTTTACATTTTGAAATGCAACAAATGATTCACAAAAGCACGACCATGATGTGCTAACATATATATAAACCATTTTCACTTATCAATGTGAATGGGTTGCCTCCTTGTGGCGGTTTTGTTTGTCGAACCACTGCTTCATCAGGTTCATGCACCGACACTTTGTCTTTAAGGTGCTGATCTAGATGGAGCCTCCAACAAGTGGCTCTTTGATGGCCACTTCTATCATAATGACTGCAATAGGTTTTCTTCCTCTAGATTTTCTTAACTTGTATCTTTACCTGTTGTTGAGAGGGTCTTTCATGCCTCATTCTTTTGTGTGCTAGCATTCTTTTCCAACATTTAGAAAATGTATGGTTATGTAATACACAAAAAGGTACATGTTTTTCAATGCCATGTTTTATGTTCATCATTAACAACATGATTATAATCAAAATGAGAATTTGAAGAATGAAATTGGTTATACCTTTCCTTGTTGTTTCTGATGTCATTATGGTGATGAGAGCTTGCCTCAGCTCTTTCCTTGCCATGGAAGCTTCCATGGGATGATGGGGATGGGTTCCCATCATTCTCTTTCCTCGATAATTTTGATAATGTCTCAGAAGAATAAGACACCTTTGAGCATTCTCATTTGGTATGTCTCGAGCCTGCAAATTGAGGTCTCTACCCAACCTCCAATGGTTGAGTTATGCCTTGGTTATTAACACCAAGTTTTTCTTCCTTCTCATGCTTCGTCCTGGTAAGGAGCCTCATGTTTGTCCCTGTAATTGGGATCTCCAAATCTACAATAGAAATCATACTATGTGAAGACAAAACTAAAAGGAAATCAACATATTTTACCTCCTCTATCGATTTGGAAAGAACTGATGAGGGATTCTCATCATCTGTTGTTGGTGGTTCATTAACTATCTCAGTGCATTCCCCAACTTCCTTTCTGACATACCTGAGTCTTGCTCGACACGGTAATTCCTCTACTTTGATGGGGTTGAAAATGCCTTGGCCATTGATGCCCAAGCCTTTTCCTTCATACCCCATTCTCTTCAACAGTTTGGAGCCAATTCTTGTGGTATGATTTTCAAAAACATCAAAATCATGATCAAGAAACATACATGGAGATGGAGAACTACTTTTTACCTCACATGGGTCACACTGTAGCTTTTCCAAGGCCTCGTCCTTTGCTTGTGGCTGTCATATCAAAATTTGTTTCTCCTCATTTTCTTCATGTGGATGCATCTTCAATTCAGCCTTCTCTGTTTGAATATTGTGTTTGTTATGCTTCAGTTCTTCTAGGGCCTCTTCTGTGGCTCACAACTAAAATTGTAATCACTCCTTTTCCTCTATCTCTTTCTATAGAGTTTCATATATTATCTCTACCCTTTTGGAAATGTTGAGCATGGTCTCATACATCGCTTTTTCATCCTCTGTCACTGCACATTGCATTGTTCATGCTGCAATTCACATCAACAAAAAGACCGCTCTGATGCCACTTGATCTAGGTCCGGGTGTGATGAAGGACCCTTCCAAGACCTTTTACTTTCATGATCCATTAAATTTAATTTTTAAAAGTGTTATCACCTAAATCTGCCTCAGGCTGAAGGAAGGCAAAATTCAGGGTAACCACAAACCACGCTCAGTCTGGTAGCTAGCCCTACCAGAACAGGAGAGGGCTCTCTCTGAGTCACTCTCAGCGAATAAGTAAAAAAAATGGTCTGAGATGACCTACAGTGAAATATTGATCTTAGGCTAGTAAGTAATTATGGATACAAAAAGTAATTTTTTATGAATGACTAAGTTTCTGGGATGGTATGGGACCAACGGACAGCAATGAGCAGAGAATTTAATACAAAGGCACAGATTATTTTGTAAGGCAAGATAGGTATATAATCTAACAATTTAGTTTGAAATAACACGGAATGGAGAGATTGCTTAGGAGGGTGAAAAGGGCATAAGTACATGAATCCTTTTCAACAGAAGAGAAACACATAGTGTGAAACTTTCCCATAGGCAGAGCAATAAAAATGAATTCCACCTTATCTTACTCAGAAAATTTCACTGGAAATGAATATGAATGAACTATGAAACATAACGAAATACATATGAAACATAAGGAAAAACAAATTTTCTACACTCACAACCACATGAATCTCATGAAACAGAGCCACTGCCTTTCATTAATCCTCTATCAAAATATACAATGAAGAAACAAAGTTTCTCTCCCACAGTCTCCCAGAAATTACAATCCAACCAACCCTTTGCAAATGGTTTGCATACAATAAATAGAACATTCCATGAGGATATAGAACGACCAAGGGTTGGGGAGTTTCTCGAATCATTACAAAATGGAGATGGAAAGCCAACCATTAGCTACAGGTGCAGCATTACAAAAATGACAAATGGCTTTGGGTGACCATTTGCCTTCCTTTGCCACTTGGATAGAAGACAAACTCTTTAAAATTTACCTTAGTTTCTGAAAAAAGTGAAGTGTAGATGAGCGGGCCCACTTGGAGAAAGTCGTGAATCCAAATTTAGCTTAACGAAGGTGAATTTGGCCCTTTCCCTATATGCGCCGTGCCACTTTCTATATGCGCCATGCCACTTTGGAGGCTATTTTGAGGTAGTTGAAAGAGTCCAAAATGTGCCTAGGTGTGCTTGTTGGAAAGCCTGGCCTGTCTACTTTCCAGCCCAAGTGGAATTTCTGAATTTGGTGCTCATTTTTCCCTCCAAATGTTCCTTCTCCCAAGACTGCTTCATGTGTGTCAAAATAGGGGCAGAGAGGTCATTTTTTGGGTGTTTTTGATCTCCTGGAGACTTAAATTATGCCCAAATTTCTTGTCCAAGCACTAGTAGTCGTGATTTTGCGTGCCAAATCCAAAAATACAAGCGATTTCCAATTTGGAGCTCCCAATCCTAAGCGATGCGCCAATGGCACGACGCACAGGGAGAAAAAACCTGTGTTGTGACCAAAAAATTACCATGTGACCAAAATTGCCCCAAATTTCTTGAAATTTGGGCTGGCAGTTCTCTAAGAGGCACTATGCTAGGCCACAGAGGCTTTAGCCAATATTCAAAGCCGATCTTGCTATTTTTTCCTCTTTTGCCTCTTTGTTGCTTTGCTCAATTTTGCCTTCAAGCTCCTTATCCAAGCCTTTGCACTCATCTTCCGTGCCCTGTAATGATAAACCATCCACCTCATTATGGTTTTGTCTCTGTCGGCCTTCTCCAGCAGTCTCTCAAGGTGGATGTTGATCCGCTCTAGCCGAGACTCACTGTCATTGTTAATCTCTTGCTCCAAGCTAGTGAGCTCGATCGTCCTTTGATGGGCAGCTTGTCGATTCTCACGGATGCTTTGCAGCTCCATGATCTCATGCTAGTCCTCAAGTTGTTTGTTCCTCTGCTCTAAGTACCTGATGATCCATTTTGCCCTCTCCAAATTGAGTGACAAGTCTTGGATCTCCGTGTTCTGCTCCTGGATGGTCATCCTAAGTCTGGCACTCTCCACATCTGCATCATCATCCTGAATGAGGATGAAGTCGGCCTCCTGTTCACTTGATGGCCCCTCGTCATGCATAGGCCTCTTGCCCTTATCCTGTACTTGTGTAGTCGATGCCGAAAGCGAAGCCCCTTCCACCCCGGGTGGAGATAACACTCACTTTGGTGCTACAAACAAGTGCCTACTGCCTCTCTGATATGTAATGAATACTGGCATAGAAGTGGTCTCATGGCGCTCATACTAATGAGAAGGACGACATATCTCATTCTCTACCTCTAATAGTACTTGTGAAGTGCTGAAGAGATCACGGGAGATGAAGTCCTCCCAAGCAATGCCCTGCAATTCCAATTAGTGATCCACCAAAATCCTGATAAGAGCAAAGTGATAAACACTGTTAAGTTGCTGTTGAGTGGTCTTATGTTGCATGAAGGTGTTCATCCTCTCTATGTTCCTAAAAATGAAGAATCAGAGGTTCTTCATCCGCACCCTGGTAAAGTGCATGAGCAACCTGATGTGATAGGAATATAGACGAGAGAACCTCCCCTCACAGTTGAAGTACTTCATGATCAATTTCATGAGCGGAGCATATTCATCTTTCAAGTATCTGAATGGA
>APFE030494014.1:26350-127122 GCA_000404065.3 Pinus taeda | reverse complement strand
ATAAGTTTAATATTAATAACTATAATGATAGTAAAGACAATATTAATAGTATTAATAATAAAGCAAATGATAATAATATTAAAGCAAATATTAATAATATTAGTAATAAAGCAAATGATAATAATATTAGTAAGAGGAATTATAATGATGATGGTAACTATGATAATATGGTAACTAGGAATGAGTTGATTAATAGTGATAATATTCTGAGCAAAGATGAGGACAATAATCTTAATGATGGAAAAGTGAGTAGTAATAAATATAATTATTGTAATAATAAGGGAGCTGTTAGTAATGAGAACAGGAATTTCCATAAAAATAGTATCAATAATAAAAATAAGGAATTTCTTAAAAGCAATTATTATAACCTTGGAGGATTTTCTCGTCATCTCCTTCCGGACAATAAGGTGATCAATTTTTCCAGCTTTTTCTTTCCCCCTTTTATTTTCAGTCTCTTAGGGAAAGGTATAAATTTTACCTTAGCTCCTAGAAAAATTCCTGCTGAAGACATCATCTGCAACGTGGAATTTGGCATTAAGAACCTTCCTGATAAGACTAAAGACAGGATTAGGAAAGATTGTGCCATGGCCCTGAGGAGAGCAAAGCCTCCCCGGAGTAATATCAGCAAAGCTGAGTTTGAGGCTCTGAAAACCTTAAACCAGAACTGTGATGTCATTGTCTTGAAAGAGGATAAAGGAGGGGTTGTCGTCATCCTTGACAGAGAGGATTACCGAAATGAGATGCTTGATCATCTTTGCAATAGTGGAAGCTATAAAAAACTTTCTAAAAATCCTCTTAAGAGGGTTTCTAGAGTGGTCGTGCTTGCGATCAAGTTGTGTAATTCCACTAATCTTCTGTCCCAAAAACTCATAGAGGGCAACCCCATTACACCTAAGATCTATGGCCTTGCAAAGGTACACAAGGAAGGGGTTCCCTTGAGAACCATTGTCAATACCATAGGTGGTCTTACTTACCTCCTTGTCAAATTCCTCGCCTTGAAGCTAAGACCATTGGTTGGTGGCACAGAGTCTTTCGTCAAAGACTCTGTCTCATTTATTGATGATCTTAAGAGAATTAAGCTTGAACTCGAGGACATTCTGGTAAGTTTCGATGTGGTCTCCCTATACACTTTTATTCCCATCATTGAGGCCATGGAGGTTATCAACAAGCTTACTGACCCTGATATCGCTCGGTTGGTTGAGTTGTGCCTTACTTCCACCTTTTTCAGCTTCGAAGGAGAGTTCTATGAGAAAACCTGCGGAGTTGCCATGGGCTCCCCCTTGTCCCCTGTTGTTGCTAATCTTTTTCTGGAGGATTTTGAGTCCAAGGCTTTAACCTCCTCTCGTCTCTTACCGAAGCTATGCAAGAGAATTGTAGATGACACAGGTGTCGTTTGGTCCCATGGTCATGTTGAGTTGGATCTTTTCTTTCTTCATCTCAATAACCAGTCCTCCGCCATTAAATTCACTATGGAAAGGGAAGTCAATGGATGTCTTCCGTTCCTGGATGTTCTCATCTCTAAGAATGAGGATGGTTCCTTTTCTCACCAAGTTTTTCGAAAGAAAAATCATACTAATCAATATCTGCATGCTAGCTCCCATCATTTCCCTGCTCAGAATTTGGGTGTTCTCAGTACGTTTGCTACCCGGGCTGTGAGAATATATGATGAAAAGAGCTTGGAAAAGGAGAAAGCTCATCTCCTAGATGTCTTTGTTAAAAATGGTTACAGTAGACACCTAGGTCAGCAAGCCTTCCTCAAGGCCCATAAGGAGCCTTCAATCCAAAAAGATCCTAAAGATCGTGTCATGGGGGTTCACCTACGTTACATCCAAGGAACCACTGATAAGATTGCTAGGATTCTAAAGAAGCACAATATGCCCGCAACCTTTAGACCTCTTAATACCATCCATGGCTCCCTTAGATCTGTAAAAGATCCTATCAACCCTAAAGACATGAAGGGCGTCTATGTCATTCCCTGTTCTTGTGGGACACCATACATTGGTGAGGCTGGTTGCTCTATTAATCAAAGCATTAATGAGTATTCAACTGACTTAAGGCATGGAAGGGCTAGGTCCTCGGCCCTTGCAGAACATTCCGAGAAGACTAAACATCATGTCTGTATTGAAGAGGCTCGTGTCATTGCAAAGGTTGCGCAGTTTCACCATCGGAAGTTTAGAGAGGCCCTTGAAATCAGAAAAAGGCCTAATAATCTTAATAGGGATGATGGCTGGAAGATTAGTAGTTGCTAGATCCCAGCCCTGTCTTCCTAGCCTCATCATTCCTACTTTTTCTTGTTTTGTGTGATCCTTTATCCTCCCTTAATTAGGTTTGGGATTAATATTTCTTGAATCTTTTGAACCCTTATGATAATGGTATATCATGAACGATTACAAATAATTCGATATGAGCCCTAGTAATAATAACATTAGTCCTTTAAAAGGAAAAAAATGAAAAGTATGACTCAGATTATGATCTAGTAATATTAGTCAAGAGTTAATATTAGTGATAATATTATTAACTACTTTATCTTAATATTATTAATATTAATAAATAAATTAAATAAATATGTTAATAAAATTAAAATAAGAGTTTCTTAGTTTTAATTGAGTTCTAGGTTTAAATTTTATTTTTGATAAAATAATGGATATATGATAATAATATTCACCATTACGTTTATTCTATTAATTTAAATAGATAATACTTATTAATAGTAATATTAATATTATGGTAAATTTAATATATTAATTAAATATGATAAATTAAAAGATTTTTTCATACATTGTTAAAGAATATATTTTAATGAGATTTAATAATATTAATATTAATAAATAAATATATAAATAAAATAGTATTTAATTTTAGGTTCTAGAGACCTTTATAATAAAATAATGGGTATATAATAATAATATTTAACATTATATTTATTATTTGAATAAATAATATTTATTATTAATACTAATATTATATAATGGTAAACAAATATATATAATGGAGAATAAATACATTAATATATTTCTAATAATTTATAAATAATACTTATTAGATATTAATATTAAATATATGGTAAGTTTAATTATATAATAATGTGATTAATAAAAAAATTGTATTCATATGGTAAACATTTATATTATTAAAGAACATATATTTTAATAAATAAATATATAAATAAAATAATAATTAATTTTAGGTTCTAGAGCTAATTCTGACCTTTATATTAAAATAATGGGTATATAATAATAATAATATTTACCATTATATTTATTTTAATTATTTAAATAAATAATATTTATTAATATTAATATTATATAATGATAAATGAATGTATATAATGGTAAATAAATACATTGGTAATAATGATACAATAATATAATGTATAATTTATATTATAATTATAAATAGAATAATTAAATAAAAGTTAGGTCCCTCCTCTTGGACTTGGTCATACCTAGCTGTTAGAGGTTACTCGGTCAAATTTAGTTGTTGGAATGGCCTACTGTCCCTATTTAACTCATCGCTCAGATCGGATCTTCAACTTGTCTTGATGATGAACCACACTGGTTGGTTCGAAACGCGTCGACAATTGATTTTTAATGTGATTTTGCCGAAATTATTCTCACAAACAAGATTATGGATCATAGAAGTCTGAATTCTTTAATATAGGACCAGATATATATTGACCACACAAATGCATATATCATCAAACATATAAGAATGTGGAAGAAAACTTGAATAGCTTTATTAATATCAAGTATAGCAAAGAGGATTACAACCCATTGTTCTGACCCAGCATCATCCTCGCAGCATGAAAGCCCTTCTTCACCTCATGAAAAAATTAGATCACCCAACATTATGATATTGCACAAGGAAACCAACAACACTTCCTTAGAAGATACAGGATTCCAGCCTCTAGATCTCTGTGATGAGGGATCCATATATAGATGTTTGTAGGGGGTGAGTTAGCTTCTGGGATTTTGATTAGTGTCCTCTCTCTAATAGTTCTTGACTCCACTTGGAGATTGTTGATCTCTTACTCAACCCTGGGCGAATTCAGAGAGGCAAGTGTCATAGGAGAAGTTTCTAGAAGATTCCATGATCATCCACCTTGCAACTGTCTCTGCCATTTGTCTACTCTCACCCATCACACCCTATAGAAGGGCTTTCTAGTATGCATTGCACTTTTTACTCTGAGTAGGTGAGATGCATCGCATCCTTTGCACTGGGAAATCTGTATAGTCTAGTTTTGACTAGTTCTGAGTAGTTTTCCATGGAGAACTTCTGGGAGATGATGTAATGAGTTGACCTTGTTCCTTTAGGGTGTGAAGCAACACTTTTAGGAACTTAGAAGCCCTTGGTTTATGGACATGTATGATTCGGGTTGCAATGCCCAAAAATGTCTATAATGCCAACACAGGCTTGTGGACCAGGTTCTTCAATGCAGAATGATCTGTATACATCTTAAAGTGTCTACCCAAAAAATAGTGCCTGAACTTTAGGAGCATGTACACCATATCTAATCCTTCACACTCTGTTGTGGAATAATTTTTCTCTACTTTAGACAACTTCCTACTTGCAAATGCTATAGGGTGATCTAGTTCTCCCTCACTCACGTGTCTGAGCACAACCCCCAATGCAATACATGATGCATCCATGTGCACATGAAATTCATTCTTCCAGTTTTGGAAGACTAGGATCGGCGTGGTGACCATTTTCTCTTTTAGCACACCCAAGCTCTTCTAACGTTCATCATTCCAACAGAACATAGCATCCTTTTTCAACAATTTCTCTATAGGCACGGTGATCTGGGCGTAACTCTTGATGAACTTCCTAGAGTATCTGGTATGCCCTAGATTTGCAAGCAACTGTTTCACATTCCTCGGCGCCTCCAAGTTGATTACTACCATGATCTTTGTGGGGTTTACCATCAATCCTTGTCTACATACCACATGACACAGCAAGATCCCAAAAGGGACACAAAACAGACACTTCTTTAGATTGAGCATGATCTGGTATCTCCTACATGTATCTAGCACCAAGCATAGACTTGCCACATGGTGTTTGACCAATCCAAACACTGTCCAATTGTCAAACTATAACTCCAGAAATTTATGAATGAAATCTTTGAATGTCACAATGACTACGTGTGAAAAATTTGTTGGCACATTCTTCAGCCCAGAAGGCATTATGATGTACTGAAAACATGCCCATTCGGTCATGAAGGTCATCTTGCTTATATCCTCAGGTGTGACTTTGATCTCATGGTACCTAGAGAACCCCATGAAAGAGTATTCTTCTTGGCCGCCTACATTATCTAGGATCTCATCAATGAATGGGGTCAGGAAAGGATCATGCACACAAGCATCATTCAATTTCCTGAGATCTACACATATCCTTATCTCATCCTTCTGTTTCTTTTCTTGAACCACTATTGGGCTTACCCAATCAGATTCTTCCACTGGTTCAATAATACCTGCTGTGACCATCTTATCTAACTCAGCGTGGACCTTTTCCTTATACTTCAGATTAAGGTGGTAGTGTCTTTGTTTTACAGGTTTCACGTCTGGTTTTAGGGTGATCTTCATGACACCCAAGTTTTGTATTATTCCCTTTAGATCAAAAAAGTTCACGGAGAACAAATCCTAATATTCGTGGAGGAGCTTGGTGACCTTATCTATTGTTGAATTGTCCCAATAGTCCCCATTCTTCATAAATTTCAGCTTTGCCTCTGTGCCAATGTTGACCTATCTTGTTTTTAGTGGCATTGTTATGTTTGGATCCTCTATTTGCAGTCCTTGAACCTCACGGCTATCCTCGATTTCCAGAATATTAATCTTTTTGGGATCGTCATCTTCTTCCTCAGCGGTCACATTTTAGCATTCCAGCACGTGGCTTAGTTGGGTAGCCCAATCAGGTTGAATCAGATCCAAAGGATCTTGTGGTATCCTAAAGATCACTGCTTTAACCTCTTGTAACATTGAGTCAATATAGTCAAACCCATCCTCAAAGCTGAACCTCATTATAAATCCCTGGTGCAAGATGTCCCATTCTTCAGTGCCATGATGGAGCTCTGTTTCCAAGTACCAATTCATTGGTATGACATCCAGGGTATGACAAAACAAATACACCCATTTAGGCTGGGGCTCTGCTCCATAAGCTTCATTCCATTTGGCCAAGTGATCTTGTGGATCATCCTTTCCATCATACTTGTCTGTCATCCATACTTTTGGCAGTCCAAAATATATTCTCATCATCCTCCTATTTTCGTGCCAATCACTGAAATTATCCTTGTGCATACCCCACTATCTAGTAGGCGTATCGCGTAGCGCCCAATCCAAGTCCTGTAAGTCATGCTTCTCTGGCACTTCTCTTTCAAATGCATCCAAAAATATATCCACATCAGTCAACCCACCATAAGAAGGAAGATTCCTTACTTTTGATGACACACAGCGCAATGGTTTGGTCATCATATCACAGTGTAGCATAGATACATCATGTTGTTGGTTTTTCCAACACTCTAGTTCTTCATCTAAATCTAATGTGCAGGAGCTCTCACGGTCCCATGCAATATGTTTGTCTACTATCGAGTTTACCCAATCCTAGTCTTGCATTGTTATCTTGAAAATCTGGTCCAAATCGTCATCACTTTCATAATCGTAGACTAGTTTTGTATAGTGCGGTCCTTCCATAGGATCTAGCGGCACAACTACGTCGAGCGATTTCTTTTCAAATATCATCTTTCACTTCTTCATGTTGATTACACCATTCATGTCAGTGGCCCAATGGATCCCAAGGAGTGTAGGGTAGGGATTGCTATCATCCACAATCTTGATTACCTCAAAATCTGCAAGTGTGCGTGCGGATTCAATGTCAACTGTTACCCCGTGCAACCTCCCCATCGAGATAATCTTATGTTGATTCACCATTCGTAACTGGATCAGAGACCACTAGAGTGTAGGTCTCGCCATTATTTCCCATGTTTTTTTTGGCAAAACATTCACGTCGGACTCCAAATCCAAGATGACATGGTCCATTTCATATTCCCCTATCTACACGGTGAGTCTCATCACATGCCCAGTCCTTACCTTATGCTTGCCAAGCTTTCTGACTATGCATGGTTTACCAGTAGCATGGTCCTTGCGAGCACACTGATTGATTAGTTCCTACAGGGCCTTCACAACCTTACTATCGCAGAGCAGTTTCATGCAGGTCTCTAAGAACATGGTAATCATGGATGGGTCCATTTCATCAACTGGTTTCTCCTAACTTCCTCAAGTAGAGGCCTGAGTGAAGCTTTTCTTTCCTTCCATGAACATTTCTTTTGCATGCTCCAAATCAAACCCAGTCTCCTTTTTTGGTGCTTTGTGGACCTATTGACCTTTTGCAGGTTGCTTCCCATTATCCTCCTAGTCGTTGTTCCTCACGCAGCTCAACCCTCATCATCAGGAGGTTATGCTTCAGTTGCAGAGGTTTCTCCCATTATTGTGAATCTGAGCCAACAATATAGGACAATCCTTAGTTGCATGGTGAAATTGAGTACAACAACAACATGATAGTGATGTTGGATTCAGACAGTATCTCGCGTAGTGTCATGGGCCTCCACAATTGTAACAAATCAGCTGTCATCAGCCTCTACCAAGCCCCCCTCCACCGCAGCCTCAGCCACATCACTGATACTCACCTTGTGTTCCCCCAATTTCTTGTTCTAGAGGCCATGTATCTGCGTGCACCTTGTATGCAAGTGTCCTATCCATCATTAATTTATAGCTGTGGAAATTCTGCTCGTCATGACCTCCTAATTGACAAAAATTGGAGAAGACTTGTTAAGGTGTCTGTAAAACTTTCTGTAGCAAATGGCAATTGTCAGTCACATGTTTCCGAGCTACCTGGCATATGGTGTACCATAGTGTGGGTCTTGTACTTGTCCCTACCATAGCCGCCGATCTTATAGCCATCGGTCCCCCTACTACAACATATTCTACAAAGACTAGATAGTGATCCTTTCATGCCCCTGACCTTTCCATTTTAGGCACCAAACTTCCTCGCGCGCCTTTGGCCGAGCTGTTCTGCCTTTCTTTAGACTCTGCATTTCAAGGAAACGATTTTGCAAATGTGCATCAATCTGATGAATCCCCAAATTAACATCTTACATTGGTGTCTCATGAAGTCTCATCATGATTTCCAGAGCTTTTGCCTGGGTCCAAATATTCCATTGTGATAGCGCAAACCTTAGGTGGGGCAGGAGTGGGGCCATGAACCATTTGTGGTGCTATCCATCAGTTAGCCAAATGCCAGGGCATCTTCCCAAGCTTGATCATGATCTCCTTGAATTGCACAATTGGTTGCGCTTGAGACTTAGGTCTAGTGAATTCCTTACTCAACGTAGCTTGGATATCTGCCAACATGGACATTGGGTTATCAGCACTGTACTTAATGTACCACATTAGTGCATGGTCATGCAAAGCACTAACCAATGTGGCTTTCTCCATTTGGTTGTCTGTGATACCATGAGTTTCCCATACAGCCTTCACGACGAACCAAAATTGGTCTGGACCTTCATTGCCTACACCCTTGAATACAGGTAACTTTACGGAGTTTTCCATATAGAATAGTGGTGGAGGTGGCAGTGGTGTGGGCGATGGGGTGAGCGGTGGATGCAAGGATGGATGCGGTGTGGATGAATGGGATGAGGGTGGAATCAGTGTAGGTATTTGTGGGAACCCTTAACTTATCAGCTAACTAGCACTCAGTGGGGAAGCCTATGGTGATCCTTCATTATCACTCAAAGGAAGCTCGATTAGCAAGCTATGCTCAGGACCTTCTCTTCCTCCATCCCTAAAAGACTTTCCACTTTGTGTAGCTCCAAACATCAAGGAAATTGCATGACCCACTTTTCACACAAGAGTCTCCTAATCCAAGTATTTAGTGATTTCAAGTACTTACCTCGTGATCCTTTGAAGAAGTGGTGCTCTAATTTGTTGTAGCTGACTAAAGTATCAACCACGAATTCTATCACAAACCCTCCTATGATATGGTCAAGCCAATGATAAATAGCATGCACGATCTTATCTTCAAAGGCATCCAATCTCCGCACCAACCCTGGGGTCCAAAAAATTAGACTTTCAAGCCTCCACCTTCCCTAACTGTCTGCCAACTTCGTGATCCACTCATATAATTCAATCAGGAAGGAATAGAAGAAGATTTCATGTGTTTTTTTGTGCAATTATCTGTCCAACCACTGTTCTTTCATCAATCACGGATTCATGTTCTTCTGTGTCATGAATTTGTGGACCTTCCTATCCAACTAGTCTTCGATCTCTTTCTTAGTTGGATTCCAATGATGTCACATCACACATCTTGTTATGAAGATCCCTATCCTTGAAATAGAACCATTTACTAGCTTGATGGGCCTTGACTTAGGTTCAGTGTTACTCAACCAAGAAAATCCCTACACTACTAGCCCTTTTGGCATCAACCTACAGAGCACGGACCAAAGTCTCACCTGAAGAAGAATGGGGGGATGTTGGAATGAAGTTTCCACACCCTAAGATGGTTTTGATGTTGGTCATTAGACCTTTGCTCTGCCCTCATGCAGATCGATAAGGCCTCTAGGGCTTATCAATGTACTTCTCTTATTCATCCTTGGATCCTCCGTGAAAGTCTCTAATCGTGCTTCGCAGACCCTAAATAGATAGATTGGGTGCTTACACACTTTTGTAATTAGCCTTAATTCTATGTCTACCTAACTTAGCTTAAGTATTGGTTAACATAAACATGTATCACATTTATATTCACTTAAACATATATTCTTACTTGCGTTCATATGACAAAACGAAATACATAGGTTCATGCATCAATATAATAGTAATTCATAACCCCAGTACTCAACATAGCATGATCAAAACATTCATAACAGAAGTAAAATAACACATACATAGTTGGAAAGTACACAATGATTCCATAATACTTCTCTTTATTGATGATTCAGATTTCCAATACAAACTCTATATGCTTTGTGCACACAGCTGCAGGGGTCCATGCACTCAGCTGTGGACTTCTACCTTAGGTGTCTGTGCACTCAGCTACAGAGCCTCTTCCTACACTAAGACTCTCACTCTTAGCTCTTTACAAACTCATCAAGCACTTCTACTTTCCCCTCTTAGACTCCTCTAAGACCTTCTTTTTATACAATCCCATGGTCCACGGACTAAGGGAGGATCTCTAAAACCAGCACAACCTATCTAGACTAAAGGCGGAAAACCATTTTTGACTCTTGATATATTCACACTCTATGACCATAAAATGCTGAGACTTTACATTTATTTATACAAACTTCAGGCCTTTTTCCCCATAACTTGGGTTTTTAACCCCAAAATTGACCCACACGGGACCTGTTCCCAACAAGTTATTAACAAGTTGCTTAGAAATATTTTATATACAAGTAAGAATATTGGAATTATGTAGGAGTTTATAATTATTATTAAAATATCAAAACCGTAATAGAAACTTATGGATTTGCATTCATTTTTTATTATATGAGTTTTCAGAAATTTATGTATAAAAAATTTGTTCCCTCTCCATTATACAACGAAAATCCAATTTATTGTGGAATAAATTATATTTTCTAAGTTCTCATTTTAATACGGATTGTATTTTAGTGTTTTTTTTTTTTTAATGAATTATAATTAATTTACTTATTTTTTATGGTGTTGGACCTGCTAACAAAGGGGACTCCCCGATGTGAAGTCCCAACTAGACCTCACATTGTTTGGTGTAGGAATCCCATCCGGTATGAAGGCGTGGTTGCCATATACTTAGAGATATTCCTTGGCTCTAGCTATCAACACATGAGAGTGTTACACTGGTATCTTCAAACAACAAGGTGTGTGTGCCTAGTGAGTTTGTAATGTAATTGTGTCAAGGTTCTCTTACAGCAAAGGGGAGAGTGAAGTGAGCCTCCAAATGAGAGGTCGTAGTATGACCGAGGAGTAGACACATGTGAAATTGAAAGGCTTGTCTAGAACCCAGCAGAATAGTCGAGAGTGGATGCGGTAGTTGTTAAAATCGTGGTGAAGGGTACAACACGTACACCACCCAACGGTGTATTCCACATGGATGTGAAATTCACTATAACCACAAAACAAATATGGTCTTTCAATTATCCCATGGAGTATTCCACAAGGATGTGACAGCAGTGATAGACAATACACAAAGGTGGTATGTCTTGTATCTCGCAGAGTAGTCCATAAGGATGAGACAATAGTGATAAGGAATACAACACATCTTCAACAATGTAAGTACTAAAATAACCAAAGTAGTTCAACTATCTAGTACAGGTTGAGCAAACATGCATTACAAATGTTTAAAGAGTGGTCTTACAAACATCTACAAAAAATACATGAAAAGGTGTTGGCCTTAATAAGCTTCTGAATTAAGAAAAGTCCCAACACACATTTGTACACCATACATCACTAGTCCCAATAGTGGGACGTTGGAGCCACTACTCACTCCTCAAGGAACAGAAAATAGACTCTCAAGGCTATCTGTGAGGAGCCAAGGGGAAAATTCCTTGCTGATATAATGGGAGGGGTATATATAGCAGAGGGTGATGCTTGACCCTTGCGACTCTTGGACTACCCTCATGACCATTGAACTTCCAATGACATTTCTACTAACATGACTCTTCAACTTCTTGTGTGCATCCATTGGACTTCACTTTACATTACATTGAGTTACAACGGATATGTCCCATAGTGGTGATGTGGTCAAGATAACTCATGACACAACTCGACATGACATTGCGACATGTACTCACTAACTGTGGTGTCCATGTCTAGCTGTTGCATTGTTGAGTGATGGATGTAATATTAGTGTGCTTTGTCTTCTCCTCTACATGGAATAGTATTGCGGGGTTCTCAATGGCCTTGGTCTTTCATGATGGTTCAATGCATATGTTGCTTTCGCTTGTTGCCTTATGTGCTTGGTACGTTCATGCAGCTATAAGCAAGTCTTCTAGCATGTGCGCTCCTTCTTCGTACCATTCATCATCTTGCCATGATCTATTAGTGTACCTATTTCTACAATACACTCATGATGAGATGACATAAAATACAAAACCTATTTTTTCAGTATCATGGATTGTCCTCATATTCTGGGTGATAGGGAGGGAGGAAAACTCACTAAGACAACGCAGAGCATAGCTCAAGATGGAATGAGGAACTCTGGGAGGACAACCCCCACTAGCCAGATAAAAAACATCACAATGACCACTCGGAGGAAGAATTGCGCAGTGAAGGACACCAATGGTAGCTGCAAGGTGGAACCCTGAGGGGAACTTCTGCGTAGTTTCTGGAGGGAAGGCATGACAGGGTTGTAGGGTTGGAGCCTTCTCCTCAACCTTTTACATGGACACATAGTGTGCATCACACACAATACAACACATACGCCTACACCTAGTGTAAACAATACAATGCATCCATCTATACCCGATGTGCAATAGCACCCAATGCCTGTACCTACATAGAGTATGACACAACGAGTATGTACGCTACAATACCATGACTACATGATGCACATAAATAATACTGCATGATCATAACACAACATCAATGACATTCACACAATACCACATGTAGACTAGTACCATACATACAACATGTACATAGTACCAATGGTACACCGCACCACCTGCACAACGTGTGCACAACATCACATGTACATGGCACCACCTGCACAATGTGTACACAATGCCACATCTACACTACACCACTATACAATGCGTACACAATACCACATGTACACAGTACCACACGCACGACATGTACACGACACCAGATATACACAATGCCATATGCACGACATGTTCATAGCACCACATGCACACAATGCCACTTGTACAATCTGTACACAACACCACACACACATGGCACCACTTGTACAATCATGCACACCACACCATATGTACATGGTACCAATGTACCACATGCATGCAACACCACTTGTACATATCACTGCATATCCAACATGTACATAGCATCATTTGTGCACGGAACTGCATATAACATGCACATAACACCATATGCACACAACACTGCATATTCATCATGAACATAGTACAATATGTACACAATACAACATATCCAACACGTACATAGCACCATATGCACACACGCCACATATACATAATGAAGACAGTACAATATGTATACAACACCCCATATGCAATATTCTCACAACCCTATTTGTACCATCATGTACATAAAATTGCATAAATAACATGTACACATGCTATGTATACATAACACCACAAGTTCACACATCATACATGCAACATGTACAACATATACAACATATGCATAACAATAGTACCACACATCCAAAACCATATTGTCCTTACCAAGAAACCTTGCTTCTGGTATCTCATCCATGCTTATTCTACCATGCCGCAGACCACACTGCTTTCACATTGCTAATGTATCCTTCAACATTACCTACCATAACATTAACATAGGCATAATACAAGTATACAATACCAAATCATATCCACATGATACTGACCTTGTATCTTTTTCATGACTACTCTTCCAACTTGATTCCTCATGAACCAGGAACCTCTTCATGTCACTCAGTTGCGTAAGCAATTATTCCTTCACAAGAATGATCCTTGACAATCCCTATCAGATAGTGACACAGATACATAGGTACATACATATATAATCGTTAGCATAAAATAATCATCACCTTGTCAGACAACGACATACATATATTCATGTATAAATATATAAACATCAGCATAATCATGATCATAACAAAATTGTCAGATAACATAAGGTCAACATTAAGAGAACGTCCTTTATTCATGCACAACATGAATGATATTGAAATCGACAATTCCCAACATAGCCAAGGCATCTAATGCCTCAAATCCATTTACTCTACCTTTTCTAGTTACCTTTCTTATGTCTACACTGCTACTGTCCATTTACCATAATGGACCCAACTAGTCCCACAATCTGTCATAGTCTTACCTTTCGCGATGCTTACTCATGCATAGAACTTCATCTGGGTCTTATATCATTGGTTAGGTACTACAAATCTCTCCTGATTTCCATCAACTTTCCTCTTTCCCAACCAATTCCCAAGACTCAAAACATAAAAAAGGCAAGACAAGAAACAAACAAGAAGAAGACCATAAAAACCAATAACAACATGCCTTCGCAAACAAAGTGGTATGGCCATACACTAGAAATAAACACAGCCACAAATCAAGCTCAACAATTCATAAAAGACCAAAGGCACAAGACTAAAAACAAACACCATGACTCAATCCCCATGGTTCCCAAGGGAACTCAACCAGAGCCTTCTTCAAGATTTCAGTGTAGTCTCTTGCCATGCAATCCCCTACATCATACCACCATAAACAAATAATTGTCAGTGCATAAATAAACATAGACTAGTTACCTTATCTTTTTGTGCCAAGCATGATGCTTGCAACTAAACACGTCCATGCCATCTCTCAAGGGACTCCAATCCTTTAATAGATCCACCTGTAGCTAAAGATTAACTAATATACCTGTCAAGTACATGTTGTTAAATATAGCATGTATCCACATAATATCAAACTAGATTAAGGTTAATAAGACCTCCTGTATGCAAATAAATCATTTGTTTGCGATTAGGGATTCCAAACATAGCCAAAGGAATTCTTGTCCAATTCCTTTCTTTTACCTTTTTACCTTGCTGCAAGCGAGTCTTACCATGTACTGTCACATCACAGAATTGTTAGTTATATAAACACATCAATTATTACCTTTTCACACGAATACCAAGCATGTTCCCTACAACTTCCCACTCATGTCAACCACATGTTCCAAATATCAAGACAATGATATCTATCAATTTGAGATCAACCATTACCAAGACTAACAATAATGTCATAATCCATAGTCAACTCATAGTCATCAATCATAATACTACAACTATCAACTACATTCGAGTACATATCAATTGTCTCAATGCATACATGTTAGTACAATCATGTTAAAACAAAATTGTTTGAACACATACTCATATTAATCAATTCATCAATTATTCAACCTCTTGCAAACATACCATGTTAAATAAACCAAATAGATAACATAATAGGCACCAACACTCAAATATCAAATAGACAACATAATCAACTATGAAACACCAAGTATAATACATAAGCAAACTCATACCTTAGTGTACCTCATGGGAGGCTATCTTGTCTGCATAATCAATCTAGTTAATGAGATATAACTTTACAACATGTCAACTCAAGCACTCATAAGATCACGATATCCATAACAATATCTAACTAACATGTTCACATCATAACTTCATACACAATTATCATTCACACATATGAAAAGTCAATCTAGATTAGTATGACACCATCTCACAAATATGTCGGTTCATGCCTGAATATTGCAACCATAACGATCTGCATAAGTCAAACCAGGTTAGTACAATACATATAATATCTAGATTTTCAAGGAAATGAGCATAACCATTACGCATATGACCAATCCCAATTACTACATCAAGATACCAATGAAATAACTCTAATCATCAAGTTAATAGCATATAACAACAACAAGATCTATATCATGCTCATCAACAACATAAAACCGAATCATCAAGTTAACTGGAATATAAAAATCAACAAGTTAACCTATAACATACTCATCAACCACATATAGCATAATCGTCGGGTTATCTAATATAAAACAGCAATAGCAATGCATACAAATACATGTTACTATCATTTTTGACTATCCGACACATGTGCATATAGCTACACTAATCAACCAAACCATAACATCAAAAGACATTTAAATAAACCTAATGCATATAAAACTCCTTAACTTACATATCTGCATCCTCAAATGCAATACTGATATGATGATCCGCCCTTGCATCGAGGTCCAATGCTGCAACTTCACTTTGATGATTTGCATCTCTTGCTTTATCTCAACCAACTCATTAGCATCATAATAATGAGTAGCACCATGATGGCCTAAATTACATACAAGGACTTCACAAAGCATGTTTGACCTACTATACATGCATAATCATAATCAAGACCATAAATGCATAACAACAACCATTACTCCATTGTAAACATTGACACATGCAACCAAAAATATGCATAAGTAATGCCACATTAACTACACCTACACATAAATGCATTTAGTCAAACATAAGTGATCAATTCTTGTAATCAACCTACAAGACTCATACATGTAATCAAAATATTAAAAAATGTAACCTAACATACAAGGATGTAGGTAGGTATCATGAAATCAACATGTAAGCGACATATAATTCATATATAGTTAGTCACATGTTCCAAAAATCAAGACATCGTGTTTATTAATTTGAAATCAACATTCACCAATACTAACAACCTATAAGCATACCCCCTTACTATCCATGGTCCACACTAAGGTAGAAGGAGGAAACTACTATAATGGTCCGATCTCCAATGTCCAATTATGGAAATGGGATCTCCAAAGCTCTACTAAATTTAACCACACTTGAAAAGAAACTGAGTTTTATTTCTCATACATTTTTATAAGACTACGTAAAAATTATTTCACTTATTCCACTTGTAACATAATAACTAAAAGCATGCCACTTTTCCATTTCCTTACATGCAACTTTACAAATTCCTTGCATGCAACCTTTCAAATTCCCTACATGCAAATCTTCAAATTATTTGCATGAAAATAGGCATAGATTAGCTACATCCATATTATCATACTACAATAATATTGCATTTAAAAAATAACATTTTCTTCAAAAAATTACCATACTTTTACATTTTCTTCAAACAACTACTATACTGTTACATCTGCTTGTAAGCATTTCTTCAAACACTTTAAATGCAAACTAATATAGAAAAGTATTTGCATAAAAGTAAGCATATATCACTACAAAAATACTATTACACATAAATTCTATCCCCAACCACAAACAACATACTCAATGGGGCATTTTATCAAACAGTTTGTATGAAATTAATCATTGAACCATTTAAGCATTTCATCAAACACTTTGTATGCAAACTAATATAGCAAATGATTCAATGCATATATCCTAAACTGTAGTAGTAAAAGTTATGGAAACTGAACCATATGATCAGTGGAATTATCCCTCACTATGGTTCAATTTTCATCTTCTAATATTTCATAGATGAAAAGTTATAACAAAATACCAAGACAATCCTATTTAGTGCACAATTCTAGGAGTGTCCATAAAGTTCAATTTACACTGGTCATATCTCCTAAAATATAGAGAATAAATGTTTGAAATTTTTATCACAATATAAGTGGGATTTCTTCTCATTGTGGAAAACATTTCAGCTCCCGAGAGTGCCCATAATAAAAGTTATAACGAAAATGTTAACGTGACCTGTTTGAGACCTCATTTTAGGTGCATTCAGAAGGCTCAACTCCCTCTGCTCATATCTCCTAAAATATAGCGACCCACTATCTAAAATTTCTACAACATGATCATTGGTATGTTGCCTCAATATGTAAAATTTTCCAGCTTCTGAATGCCTACAGAAGAAATGTTATTGCAGAAATATCAACGTGACCTTTTTAAAGGTGCATTCAGGAAGGTCATCTTCCTTAGATCATAATTCCTAAAGTGTTGTGAACCAATACCTGAAATTTTAACCACATTATCAATGGGATTGACCTTCAGTATGGAAAAATTTTCAAATTCTAATATTCCACATAGGAAACATTATAACATATATGATAGAAAGGTCTAAAATTTAACCTTTGTTCTTCATCTCACCTATGATAGAGCCCATCGAGTCCAACTGTTTGAACGATGCTCTAATATCACTTGTAACACCCTCTAGTGTAAATTTGCATATAAAAAAAACATAATAGGAACAAAAATACAATAAACATATCAGCCATCAAAATCCATATATACATCAGTACATTTGAACACGAAAATAAAAGGAATGAATTTTTCATATAATGCAACGAACCAACTGGTGTTGGGACTACCACGTTCCACCCAACCATAGATTGGTTGAGCCAAGTCTCTTTTCAGTAAATTACCCTCGTGCCATATTCCAAGCATGAATGTGGGACTCATAGAGCACATCAAAAAACAGTAATCAATGTGGATGCCACCATAGTTCTTCACCTACACCATGAGGAATTTAAGTGCCTCTTAGTCTATTAGGCTTTACCATGCATTTGCAGTCTGATCCAAGGATCACTAGGACCTACACCGAGACATACTCTCCAATCCTTACCTTGCATTCCATCCTAGAATCACTAGGCCGAACGGAGAGAAAATACACCTCTTGGCTTTACCCTATATCCTGCCATTCACCGACAAGGATTCATAGGCCCACCAATGCACACAATCTGGCTTTACCGCAACCCACAGTCTGTTTCAGGGACCACTACCACCATGTGTTTGTCAATTCAAAGATCCACCCCACTCAACTTCGAATCCAATCTGACCATTCCCCACAAAACGCATGAGAGAACCCATCTCATCAAAGCTATTAGCAAATGGCAAGGCTAGGCTAAAAATACTGTCACACCTGGAAAAACCCATGCCATGGTAGAAAATAAACACATGCAATCCTATGCATTCCAAATCTAGCAAGGAAAATAAACATGCAATCCCATGCATGCCAAATCTAGCAAGGAAAATACACATGCAAGTTGATACCTACGATGAAGCCTATTGTAGCTACTTGATCCTACCTTTCCCTTCTTGATCCTTGCTTGCTCTTGCCCTCTTTTCTTTTCTTGTGCCAATGCTAAAGTGCTCCAAGAAAACTCTGAGTGTCCAAGAGTATGAGAGAGAGAGAGAATAATGAGAGAGCTCCAAATCTAAACTGACCATGTCTTGCCCACTGATCCTTATAAGCTTTTTTATTAATCAGGTCTCTATTTTCTTCATTTTCCATTATTTTCCTTCAATTTCTTCCTCACATGCAAAATGTGACCTTTCACCTTCCTTTTCTCCTAATTTCCATTATTTTCATAAATAAATGTGCCAAAATGCCTTTTTGCCTCTTTAATGCCTTAGCCATTGCCTTTGCCAATTTCCTTAGCCATAAACAACCAAATGGACACCCCCTAGGATGTCTTTCCCACCATTCAGCTTGGAATACATGTCCCATCATTTGTGGTATTTATATATTTTTACATGGAATTTTCACCAGGGATGTTACAATGCATGACAAGAATCAGAGGGATCAGCTGGGCATGTCTGTGTAATTTCAGAGAAAAGTGCAAACCTAGGTCTCAATGCAATGCAAGGTAACAGTAGACCAGAGGGAGGCTTGGTGACTATGCTTACGAAATGTGCAGTTCTGTTTGGACATGAAGGAAATTTATACACAGTTCTGGGAGGCTAACATGTTGCTTACCTCCGGGATTACATAGTGATAACCTAGAGGACAGGCTCAAGCACTGCGTAGTCTTGGGTAGTAGAGAAAGGTCATTGAGGTTCTAAACTACATAGTGCATCTCAGGTGGGGTCCAGTGAAAGAGGGTTGTCCAGTCCGAAATATTTTCAGGAAAATGGCTGAGTGTTGGAAGCAAGTGAACTTGTGCAGACTTGACATTGTGATCATACACTTGACATAATTCAATCACAAGATGCCACATACCACCAGTGAGACTATCTTGGAGCTGAAAGCAATGAGCGTGACACTTGAGATAGACCTTCAGACTACCATGACGACACTTGTGCGATAATTATTACAACTTTGTGTGTGATTAGGATGAATGTTTACAAAGTGAAGACAACCCAAACTCACAAAGGCACACCTTCAAACTCACCAAAACATGATTGCAAGCATGACAAAGAAATCAATATGCTAAAAGACGACCGTTAGTCAAACAAGAAAAAGGGTGAAAAACCTCACAAGAGCTCACAGGGTGAGCTCGAATGTTTGCAACCATTAAAGGAAAAACTAGGGAAGGGTCCAAAATGATGCAAGCCAAAATTTTGGAGGGCGTTGTGGTCGCTACAACACTTGGCGACACACTAGTTTAATACCATCTTGTCTGTTTTGGTTCGTTACAGTGCAAGGCCTTAGCCTTTTGGGGAGTATTTATTTGTTTTGTGGATCACTTCAACTTCCACAATTACCCCGTGGATAGACAAGGTTCACCTTGTACCAATTTAGTTGAACACAACAAAAAATTCAGCGAGATCACAATGTTTTAAATCGAGAAGGGTAATTTGGCTCACAAGCTTAAGATTTTCAGAGTATAATTTTTCATCTCTGGGGTTGTTCCACTTCTAGTAGGCCTAGGCAGTACCCCACCAGAGTCACGCGTGAACATAGGCATTTCTGCACTTCCAGTGAACTTGGACAGTACCCTGATGGGGTTTCCTACTTAACCACTCTGTGAAGGAAGCCTTTCTCTTCTTTCGCCTTTGTTATTTTTTTTAAAAGAAAATTGTGCATATGCATTTATTTATTTTTAGGGAAGAATACGGATCCTGACTTGTTGAGAGTAGGATAGGTTGTTCCTTTAGAGAAGCATATAAATACCTCTAATTTAGGTTTTCTCATTTAGATTTGCCCCTTCTCCGCTTCTACTAGTTGGATAAGCTTAAACACACCAAAACATAAAACTGAGTATAGGCATAAGGTTTCCTAGACTAGACAGAGGTTCATGGTTTGACCAAAACATTCCTTATGGACAAATCATATTTTTCATGAAGACTTCATTAGCCAGAAGTCACAACCAAGCAAAAAGAAGATGAACACAGGACTGGACAAGCGTTGCAGTGTCACAAGACTCATTGAACTTCAACCAAATATCCATTCAGAAACCAAAACACATTGCAGGAAAACAACTTATTTGCATAACATAAACAAATGGAAATCTCAACAAAAAAAGAAAAATAAGATGAGAGGAAAGGTGTAGACAAAAAGGAAACAAAATTAGAAGACAAGAAAGAAAAATGAGTAAAGGAGATAGGATGTAAAACCAGAATTTGTAAACCATGATGGACTACAAGTGCAGGATGAGTGCAAGGAAGGGAAAACTGAGATGCATCTAATCCTACTCCTATCCTAATAGCTAAAAAATCGGGGTTACATGAAATGAAATTTATAGTGAAGCCACCTATTGTATAGGTAAATCCCCTTTGCGGACAGAGGCGATCCCACTAGCCTAAATAGGGTCTAGCAACAATCAAACAACGCTAACATGTAGGCTCCTAATTGCAAAGTAAAGACCGATGACGAGGGCCTATCTTGAATCCAACGCCAGTATTCGTAGAAGAGTTTTCGCTCTGTTCTTTCGCTTCAGCTGGTCACAATCCTCACGATCCTCGTGAACAGACACCTGCACATGCAAAGAACAACACAAATACAAGCATAAAATCCAAGAAATGCAACTATGTATCAGTCAGAAAGCATACAACTCAAACATCATTATAAAGACAATAAGAGTGGAATCATAATGATAGTCGTCTATTATTATTGATAAACGAAAGAGAATACAACCAAGATATGACGTCAAATCCTCCTCTGGTTGGGTGATCAGAAACACATGCCTTGCAAAGCTTGTAGGGGATGGGGAACAAGCCTCTCTCTCCTTGGTTACTTGGACATGGATCTCCTCCTTAAAGATATAGCTTTATGGGGATGAACAAGGCCTCTTGTAGCATGAGCTTAGCAATTCTCAGACTTTGGGACTTAGAATTTGGAGCTTGAAGAATATAATTACTAACTAGCTTGTCAAAGGCAAAAGGACAAGCTTATATAGAGAGAGGAGAAGGAGATAACATCATCCACAAGATTCATGGGATTGTCCTTATCATTAGGAAGCTTCTATGAGAGGTGGAGAACTACTTCCCTTCCATGGAGATTTGAAGCCCAACTGAACTAACTCAAACTGGAATCAGTTCATGAATAGGTTAGGAAGAACCTTCGCAAGTTGGTTTGTTGAAAACTTTACCCAACTGGGTTGGTGCTAGTGCGACTCTGATACAGAGCACCAACTGGCACGCCCTCTTTGGAGGATTTCCCCCATTGACATGTGTGATACACTATGGAGAAGTGCCAATGGAGAAAGGGATATATTTATGGGTATTTTGAAGAAGGTGTCTTCAGGGCATATGAAGTACATACTCAAGGGGATACAATGCAGGTGTTTTCAGGTTATGTCACTTCTCACAAGTCCCGGCATAGGTCCTTCAATGTGCGAGAGAAGGGGTAATAGGGACGGTGACAAAATACTATGTAACAGATGCCCCCTAAAGCATGACGCATGAGATAGAGAGGGGTGAAATGCTTTACAAGAACATGGTCAACTGAAATCACTGCCGTCGGAGAACCTGCACGAAGAAGTACAATTGATATCTCAAGTACATGATGTACATGGTATGGGCATAGCCATCCATAGCAGAGTACATAAAAATCTGGATCCAAGGTATGGACGCAGCCATCCATTGAGGATCGATGAGTAGACTCAGGCATCGTCGCAGCTATCCAGTGAATGAGTCATGTAGTGATTATAATAATCCACAAAATGCAACCTTGATCTCAACAGACAAAATCCAGGGTCTTGCGTGCCATCTCGACCCGAACAAAGTACAAGTTCAAGCATGCGAATATGGGAGTCGAAGTCGAACATGCAGGAACATCGTCTGATTACCAGTCAATGATGAAAACTGTTAACAGATGCGAGAGGTACCACAATAATGACAATGGTCCTCAAGGTACTATAGGTACAGTCTAGGGTGTGTGAATTAGTGAGCCGGTGTCGAACACCCGTAGAATCATCTGATCGGAGGCCAATGATGAAAACCTCGCGTCGACCACGAAGAACCTAACATTGAGGCATGCAAGCTCCAAGGTACCTGAAGGGAGTATCTAAGTCAACCTTCCTGGATAATGAACTAAAGTCGACAAGCAGTGACCTTGATCGAAGGTGGGCCATAATGTTTCCCACACCATCGACATGAGACAGAGAGGGATAAAATGTTTTGTGTGAGGTATCAGAGGGAGGTTAAGTATTCTGCAGAGGTCAACTTCTCTTCAACATATCGGCGGCACGACAGTGGACTTGGTAGTATTTGACATCAGATGATCAGGGGTCATGGTGACAAGGCGATGAGCAGATGAGTGGTCAAACAAGATAACCCAAACCCATGGAGGAAAGTGTGAAAACAAGATGAGATGTCCCCACCCAGACATGAATGCAGACAAGTGCCATGTTCAAGAGCGACATACTGCCGACACAACAATAATTGTGGTTCCTTTTTCCCCACCATTTCTGGCGAGTACCTCGGTTATTTGTGGATGACAAGCTTGACGGGGATAGCGTATGCTTGAGAGGCATCATTTTGACAGAATTTGATGTCATTAACTTTTAATGAGTTTGAAAAAGAAAGAACTCGACATCTTTTCATGTTTAGAGAGTTTGAAAAGACTGTGGAAAGTAAACTCCAGGGGTGTCCTTTTTTGTAAAGTTGTGTCTCTCGAGCCCAAAAAAGTATAAAATAATGCTCGAAAGAACCGCCCGATCATTATGACTGAGGAGTACTTTTCATAAGTAGTGATTCTGATATGGAAAAGTAAAAAAGTGATCAGAACCATGTCGCTTCGTGACCGTTAACGAACTGGAAACAACAAGGGTCCAAAAATCTTTTCATTTTTAAAATGGTCGGAAAAGGGTTTAAGGACGACCGCCTCTCATTTCCATTTAACGAGTCGAGAGGACCAAATCGGCATTCTTTTCACATTTAGAGAGTCAGAAAAGAGCAAAAGATGACTCCAAAGTGACTTTTTTCTTGTATTTACCGAGTCTGAAAAAGTATAAAATACAACTCGTTTCATCGCCTAAGTCACACAAACACCTGTCGCTGCACCAGAAACCAATGTAAAATCTATTTTCGACACAAATATTCATAAAAATATCCATAAAATGACTTTTAAAACCTATTTAGGGGTCAAAATGTTATAAAATGGTGAAAATGGTAAATAAAAAAAATTACTTTTCAATTTTTACCTTTGGAGAGCGACATTAGGGCTTTTGGTGTGCGATCTTCAATCGGCGATTACGACAGATCCAGTTGACCATTCGAAGTGCTGTCAGTGTTAGGTAAGAGGTCTCGTCCTTTTCTCCATTTGTATCTATTTGAAATTTGTTTTAAATTTATTTTTCATCCTCTATAGGGAGGATTTCGAATTTAAGGGTTGTGCCCATTGGTGCGGCTTTTGGGCACGGACCCACGCTAATGGGGAAACTTTCCCAAAGGGCACGTGCCCATGGGTGCAACTATTTTAGAAATAGTCATAGCCACGCAGATTTTTGGCCGAATTTTTAACAAATTTAAACCAATTTTCCTGCAATTTCAAGTTATTCAAGGATATAATTCATTGTTTTGGGCTTGTGTTTGCAGGGAAATACGCAAAAATGGTGATTGTGTGGAAAGAAAAAGAACATGACCAAGTGGACACATTAGCCTTAGCAGATGAGGACTGCATGGAGGCTCTTGGAGCATGTGGGCTCAAGAAGTATTTCCTGCTGTCCTATTTGCAACCTCAACTAGAGCTCTTACAGTATTTGGTCAACTTGTGGGACGTACAGGAACAGGTGTTCCGTATATAGGACCAGGTATTGGAGTTAGATGTACCTGATATCTACTTCCTTACTGGATTGTCATGACGGGGACCGGTGGCTCGAATGACCGGTAGCAAGCGATTTGGAGAGAAGATGGAGGAGCTAAAGGCCCAAGTTTGCCCAAGTGCAAGATATGGGCAGGGTAGCTCAAAGTTCGATATCCCCACTATCCCAGGCTTAACACTTAGAGCATTGGTGTTCACCATCACACAAGCTGCGGGGCCACAAGCGCCCCACAAAGCTACGAAGAACCATTTGATCTTGGCAACAGAGTGCCTTAGTCCAACAGTCTTCAATTGGGTGTTAGCAGTGATGACTAATATGAAGAGGCAGTTGACCAAGGCCAAGCAGGGAAAGCTGCAGTAGTTCAACTATGGCTCCAGCTTGGCGATGTTCTTCTTGGAACACGTGCCAAGCTTCTAGGGCCAAGCAGCCTTTGTTCCTAACCCAGCACCTTGAGAGCCGAGGATGGCTCGATGGGCGGCACTGATGCCGAGGGGTGGTGGTGGTCAATAGATGTCTTTTAGACCTGATTTTTTTGGGTGGCTTCGCTACCAATTGATTATGGTGGAGGACTGGCCATATGCAGGGACAGACTTCACCGAAGACCCTGACCTCCCTTTGCCAAAGGGAGAGGACTAGGATGAGGAGATTGGTATGATCTCATTTTTTGATTTCGTGTTTTTATGATTTTGTTTTTTGTTTAGTACGTGCTTGTCCTAATGACCTTTATATGCATATGCAGATGTTGGCCCATAGTGTCTAGCTGGCATGTCTCCCATTGCAAGGAGACACCCAGCAGCAGTAGTAGTAGGAGCAGATCCTCAAGAGGAGGGCGGTGACAGAGGAGAGCTTATTCGGAACCTCGAGGCTATCATTCGAGGGATTCCAGATTACGCTTGGCTAGCAGATGTCCCACTAACATACTAGAGGCACACGGTGGGGGTGCCAACTCGCATCGACTAGCTCCTAAGAAGTTTAGTGTGAGCAGTGACGTGCTACCATGAGCACCACCGGGACTAGAAATCTAGGCATTTTCTTTTTATGCATATATTTTTTGAGAGACATGTTGTCTCCGGATGTATTCAGACAAACATGTATTATTTTTTGATGATGCACGGGGTGCAAATATTTTGGACACACACACACACACACACACATATATATCTATATATACATATGTTTTATGGTTTATTTTACTTTATGCTCTTGTGTATTATGTTGAATTACATGTTATGCAAATGCCTGTCCAACACATAATTAGCTAATGCATTGGTTAACGTATTAAGTCATCTTGGAATATGTTGATAAGTAATGAAATCAAAATCCCTTTCTAACAACTTAACACACAAATACAACCTTAAGATCCGATGATCTCTGACGGAATAACGCCCATTGAGTTGGTGGACAACAAGCTGAGAGTCCAAGTTCACAACCAATGTTGGAATGCCAAGGTTAATCACCTTAGCTAATAATTTAGTCACAGCACTATATTCAGCGACATTGTTCATTGTACAACCTAGACAAACCCCTTGAATGTCTACTAACTCACCATGAGGATCATAGATCACCCATGCTGCAGATGACAAATTGCGTGTACTGCGGGAGGCACCATCAGTGAAACCAACATAAGGCGATCCAAACATCTGTCTAAAAAGAAAAAAGACACAATAACGACAATCATGCCAACACATCAAGACAAAAACATGAAAACATGCACACACAACACACTTGCTGAAAGCACACGTATATACAAAAAAGAGATAGTGCCTAGACTCATGCATAGTATTTTTTCAAATAAAGCCCATTTCGGGGCTTATCTAGGGGATTCCCTTTGTAATGAATAAGCTCGTAGGCCCCTTTTTGCAAAACTATTTTCACAATGTATGGCCTATTCCACACAGGCTTGAATTTTCCTGCCCCCAACTTATCGTTAGCTTGATCATAGAGCAGTACTACATCTCCCTCAATGAAAAAGCGGGGATGAACAGTATGGTCGAAGTGAGTTTTCACTCGCTTCTTGCTAAGGAGGCTAGAAAGAAAGTGCTCTTCTACTGGAGTAGTATCAGGGAGCAATTCGACGGCTATCTTTAATGAAGGAATCTCACACTCAATACGAAGGGTAGCCTCCAGTCCATAAACCAACTGAAAGGGAGTGAAACCAGTGGCATCCTTCACGGAAGTATGGTAGGCCCACAAAGTGGAGAACAACATCAAATTCCAATTGGACTTATGCAATCCAAAAATTCGTTGAAGCATCATGACCAAAACCTTGTTCACGGCTTCCACTTGACCATTTGCCTAAGGATAGTATGGGGTTGAACTATCATGCCTTAGGCCCAACTGGGTTGTTAGCTCTGTCATCATGTGATTACGAAAATGCTTTCTGTGATCAGTGATGATGGCTTGGGGTACTCCAAACAACGAGATAACATGGTTGAACAAAAACTGCGTCGCGGTGTGACCATCTTCAGACAATGTAGGCATCGCCTCAGCCCATTTCGTGAAATAATCAACATCAATGATGATGTACCCATGCCACTAGCCAAGCGAGGGTTACAGGTCATATAATCAATGCCCCATTTGGCAAAAGGACCAACATTACAATAGGGTGCAGTGGAGAAGGGGGTGCACACATCTTCTGTTGGTAAATTTGGCACTCATGACATGAACGGACGGCAAGAATGAAATCCTTGAAAATGGAGGGCCAAAAGTAGCTAGCACGGAGGATTTTTTGTGCAGTGGCATATCTAGACATGTCACCACCACAAGCACCAGAGTGGCAGTCATTTAGAACTCTCTCTGTTTCTTTGAAAGTCAAGCATCGACGAAGAACAGAATCAATTCTGAGATAGTACAGGGTGTCCCCAACGCTGCGATATGGTTGGGCTTGATGTCGGATCCGTCAGTGAGCTTCCTTAGAGGTCTCAGGATGGAAGGAGGATGTCTACAAGTAGACAATAATATCCCTGTACCAGGGATCGAGGGTGCTAATAAGGAAAAGAGTTTCGTCCAGAATGGAATCCTCTAACTGAGAGGAGGCAGGAGTAGATGCCAGAGAACACAACAGTTCAATGAAGACAAGCGATTTCTTAGACTTGGCAGTAGTAAATTCCAAGTCAAACTTTTGGAGGATGACTGTCCACTTCGATTATTTCCCCCCCAGCAACTAACATGACAAAATGTAGGTCATTGGGTTGCAATCAAATACCACTGTCTCGGTACGCAACAAGATGTAATGGCAAAAGCATTAAACAGCGCAAACAGCGGCTAGTGCCAACTTCTCGACATAAGCATATCGAGACTTCGTGTCTAACAAATTGGGGCTAAGGTAATAAATAACATGTTCAGTGCCATCATTGTCATCCTGAACAAGAACCATGCCGATGGTGGTATCAACAACAGCCAGATACAATGTGTAATCGTGATGGTAATTTGGAGGCTGTAACAAAGGGGGGGAAACCAAAAGAGTTTTAAGATGTTCAAAATACTCTTGAGCTATGGCATCCCATCAAAATGGGGTGTCACGCTTGAGTAACCGTGTGAAACCTTTTGCCACCTCGGCATAATTCGGGATGAATTGTCGTAAAAAGTTTGCTTTACCCTATAACCTCTGCAGTTTCCACAAAGAAGCAGGGGGAGGAAGATTCAAAATGGCCTCGGCCTTAAGGGGATCTAACCAGATGCCCTCTTGGGAGATGATAAACCTGAGAAGTCAGCCAGACTCCACGCAAAAGACACATTTATGCGGATTAAGTTGAATATGATAGTGTCGACAGCAGAGAAAAATTTTGCGAAGATGCGACGGGTGGTCTTGGCGTTTAGCTGAATGAGCGAGAAGGTCATCCAGGTAAGGCCGCACAATGTGCTAGAAATCAAGAAAGGCATAAGACATCGCACGTTGGAAAGTGGCGCCGGCATTCTTGAGACTGAAAGGGAGCTTTTTATAAGCAAAAGTACCCCATGGACAGATAAAGGCCATCTTGTGTTGATTGGTGGGTGCGATATTAATCTGGTTGTATCCAGAAAAGCCATCCATGAACAAATATATCTCACTCCCAGCACACTCATCAATGAGCTGGTCAATGAAAGGTGTGGGGTAGTTATCTTTTAGGCAGGCTCGATTAATATCACGACAATTGACGCAGATGCGAATAGTACCCTGTTTTTTTATCCATAGGGACAATGTTAGAGACCCAATATGTGAGTGGGATGGGGTAAATGAAGCCAGCTTTAAGAATCTTTTTGACTTCCGCTTTGATCGCTATAGCCTTGTGGGGGTGCATAGGGCATAAATGCTGACGAACAGGTTTAGCTCCTGGATACGTAGGTATCTTGTGCACTACGATGTTTGGATCAATGCTGGGCATCTCTTCATAGGAACATGCAAAGACACAAAATTCATGAAAAATAACTGTACAGATTTGAATTTCCTCAGGAGTGCAAGTGACTCCTATGTAGATGTGCTCGACAATCCCTGGTTTGACAGAGATGTCGATAGGTTGGGTCTGCCTAATGTTCCCCAAATTCCCTTCAGAAGATACTTGATAGACCTAAATAGGTGTCTGAAGAGGTTGTGAAGGGAGACATGGAGCAAATCGCTTGAGACAAGCCAACGTTTCCCGAAGGGTAGGGAGAAATGAGGAATGGTGATGAAGATTGAACCACAGAGGTTCCTCGAGAGACATTGTCTCTATGATGGCTTTGTTGGAAGGAAATATTTCCTTTAATGGATCCGAGGAGGCACATTCTCCAAGCCAAGGGGAATAGTCGTATGAGTCAAGAGCTCCACTTAAAGAAGCAGATTCAGTAGGAGGAGATGATACAGCAGTGATTTCGATGTAGTTGAGCTCGGCGTGACTCAATGACATCTCCTCACCCCACGATTCTATCTGGTCAATGGGGGCAAGGACCCAAGGATCAGAACGAACTAAAATCATACTGATAGAGGTGAGGTTTGGAGGTGGGAGTGAAAAACACCCATGAGGGTGGGATCTTTAAAGAGCCCGGCTCCCACACTCTCGAAGGGGATGGAGGTATGCTCCACGAAAGGCACATTTCCTTCAGAAGAAGAAACGAAGAAGGAGAGCTGGTCTACCATGATAATTTTCCCCTGGTGAGGGAAATGAATGACACGAAAGAGGGGCGACGTGATGGTACGCATGGAATATGTCCAACTCCGGCCCAGAAGGAGGTTGTAAGTAAGATTTGCATCAACGACCTCAACTTCCACTTCAACAGTTTTCCCTTCCAAAGTAATTGGCAATCGTTGAAGGATACCATAGGGATGAGATTCTCTCCCATCAAAGGCTTATAGCATCATGGGAGACTGGCTCAAATTCGGAGACCCGATCACTTTCCAACAAGCAACAGACATGATGCAAGTTGATGTGCCTTCATCAATAACTATAAGATGGATCATTTTCGAATTGATGATGACTTGTATGAGGAAGGCAATCTGATGAGGCAGCCTTGGGACATGGCTCTCGAGATCAAAGGTGATCAAATCTGAATCCGCCGGGTCGATGCCACCGATGGTCGATAGCAAGGACTTCCTCTGAGGGGGGTAGCTCTAGAGAACTTCTAAAGTGGACATAGCTGATGGAGCCTGCGCTAAGTCCTCAACTATGCTATAGTGCTGGGCAGCACGAGCATTTGGGTTGTAAGATGATCTCTAGATTACTCCTTTGGGAGGGGGTCGGATGGGCGTCTCAGTACTAGGTCTTTCAATGTGGAGCAGACTAGAACTGGACGGAGGAGCACTTGAGGGGACCTCAAGCTCCTTTCTGGCAGATGATGGATATTCCTTTGTTCGAGTCATTACATGAATGGGAATGATTCCAGCCATGAACACTTGGGAACCAAAGGGAGAAGAAGACGAAGATGGATCGGCCACCATTTGAGTCTATTGAGAGGGGAAAGGTTGTTTCAAAACTGCAGGAATCCCAAGAGCACCTTTCAATAAACGACTAACCTCGGCCTGCCTCAGGCAGTCCTTGTTATAGTGATCCTCATCACAGATAAGACAAGGATACTTTGGTTTATGTTTGGCTCCTTCCTCGGGTGGAGGTTTGCAGGAGTACTGTTTGGGTTGCTCAGATTTATTCTTCACTTTCCCCTTTTTCTTTCCTTTTGAGGCTTTGTTCGCCATGGTGGACTGAACAACATTGACCTTAGAAGTAGTCCCAGAATTAGAACCACCCTAAGAAGTGTTTTCGTTTGAAGCATATGATTTTTGCTTCCCAGGGTTTGAGGATGATTTCTTTGATGACCAATTTACAGAGCCAATAACCCCATCAACAGATGGCTTCGGTGGAGCTTTGGATGTACCGTGTCTCAGGGCATTTGGAAAATACTCATATAAAGTACCTGACTAAGAATAAACTAGGTCGAGGTACTGAGCACGTGCGATAACTTGCTCTTCAGTCACACAAGCTCCCGTAGCAATGTCCCGTGCGATCTTAGGGACAAAGGAAGTCGTGAACCAATCAGTGAGGAGTTGATCAGGAATCCAAAACTTGATCAACCGACGATGCCGTCTCCATTCATGTATATGATCAAAGATGTGTGTGGTCATGTCCTATTTGAGAGACATAAGGAGATGTGTTCCTGTCTCATACCGAATGGGTAACTAAAAATGAGTGAGGAATGCCATTGCCAATGAATTTAAATCTTGAAAAGATGCGTGAGTCAATTCAATGTACCATTTAGCAGCCGAGCCGGTGAGAGTCCTTTGGAACAGGTGAAGCCAGATTGAATTGTCAAGCCATGAATTGGACAAACACCAAAGGTGGTAAGTCATTACATGGGCTTGAGGGTCCTCTCCAGCTTTGCTGTCAAATTTGGGACAATCGCCGGATATCTTGGTTGGAACCGACAGCTAGTGTGGATTATGCAAGATAGGATCATTGGTTAATTTCAATACATCTAGCAGTTCCAACATTGCTAAAAATGGCAGCTGAGGATTGAAGGACATCTACGGTTATGGATATGAGGTAGGGCCAGAGTTCCACCCAGTTGCTAGTTGCCCCCACTGAATCTGTCCGAATGGACTAGGCCCAGAAAGACCCTATCCGTAGGGACTCTGTCCATAAGGGTTATATCCATAACCAGACGGTTGATTCTAGATCTACCCCCAGCACCCCATTGGTTACCAAACTGACCTACAGGAGCAACATTTGGTTGTTGGTAATTTTGATAAGGAGCGACCTGCGACTGTTGATAATCTTGATATGGGGCAAACTGAGTTTGCCCCTGGGGTTGCTTGTATCCATATGGTTGCTAGGCTCCATATTGAGCCTGTGGACCAGGCTGCGCTTGGTAAGAAGGTTGGGATTGAAACCCACCTTGCGGCTGGAGACCAGTTTGAGTCTGGTGCTGAAAATTGGGTTAAACTTGAGAAGCAGGGACCATCTGCATGCCCGGTTGATTAGGCCCAGAAAGATGTCCTTGGGAAGACTGAGGTTGGGCCATCTGGCCGAAAGGTTGCCCTATTTGAGTTTGGGATGGACCTACTTACCCAAAAGGTTGAGCTTGCTGGGTGTTAGATTGTTCTTGTACAATCGAGGGTTGTCCTTACGGACTAGATGGCTGACTAGGCTGAGCAGTGGGCTAGCCTTGCTACATGTAAGGCTGACCACCCTACCCAGAAGGATACCCTTGCTGGATTCTAGGTTGTCCTTGTTGCATGTAAGGTTGTCTTGAATTCCCGTAGGGTTGACCTGAAGGGTATCCCTGCTGGACTCTAGGTTGTCCTTGGTCAGCATAAGGTTGTCTCAGGTTTCTAGAAGGTTGCCCAAGATAGGTAAAAGACGGACCACCATAGGCCGAAGGTTGTCCCGGGGAGGGCTGTCCTTGCGAGCCTCCAAGTTGCCCTGGATAGGTTTGACCATAATACTGCTACACATAATTAGGCTGCGTGTAGGATGGCTGACTTTGATACGATCTTCCTTGGTACGACTGCCCTTGATCTGGACGGATTTGGCCACCACCATAACCAGTTGTACCCCAAGCAACATTCAACAGAATTGAAACCTCAACAGCGGGCTCAGCTGGCAAGGAAGTATATAAATGATGACCTATAGGGTCATAATAAGGGCCTTGCGTGCCTGGATTTTGGATAGTATGCAAATATTGAGAATATGCCCCCCCTACTAGAATGGTACCAGAAGAATGTGGGGCACTAACAACTCTTACTGTATGTGCCAATTGACCACTATGTACTGGACCACGGGATGGGCCGAAAACAGTAGTTACGATTGAAGATGCCATAACGGCACTAGCAACCGGAGTCAAAGATGCGACACAAACAGTCGGATCGGTGGGAACTGACATGAAAACGGTATTGTGAACTTGTGAAACAAAAGATCCCATACTGGGAATAATGTTATCATCCCACATGGTACCTGAAGAGGAGTTCCTAGAGCCCATGGCATCCCTCAGGGCCCTATAGCGTAAAGGCATTGTAACACCAAGAGGGGTGACAGTGTAGGACATAGATATGACCAGGGATGTGGCTGGGATAGGAGTCTCGATACTTGACATAATAGGTGTTTCACTCGCTACAGGAGATGTGTCCTCCATATCAGAGGAAGCCATCGAGGTCGAAGCACCAGTAGGAGTAGAGGGAAAGTCCTCTTCATAAGGTTCCCAAACAGGGTTCCAAAATAGATCGTGAAGCTCATCTTCTAGGGCATGAGAGCTCAATGGTTGGACACTTGGAATAATAGGAAAAGTGTCACCACAAACCAGTGTCTCAGGAGCAGTAGAAGAAGGAGACCCTTGGTCACTAGGGACAGGAGACGGGATCGATGGATCCGCCAGGATGATTGAATTAAAAAAATCCTAGACAAGCTAATGAGGAAAGACCCTACTCAAAACTAATGCAAACAAGACCTAACAAGGTAAATTTGATCGTGGTCGAATAAATTTTAAGACATTAGGACACAACTTGACCTTTTCATCTTTAAAGAGTCGAGAAAAGGACAAAAAGATGACTCTAGTCACCTTCAAATGTTTAGTGAGCCCAAAGTGACAAATGCTCAAGTGAGCCTTTTCTTTTAAGGAGTCTAAAAAGGATCAAAAAGTGACTACTCTGGAGAAACTAGGCAAGGGGTTTACCAGACAATCCGTAAAATAGCATATACACCTTAGCAATCATATGAAAACCAAGGACTTTTTGTACGACAGTCAATCTTCCCGAATGCTATGTTCGGTGCGTTACAGGCTATAAGGCAGCAGACATGGCTTCCTGTGGATCAAGGATGATAACCTAGTGGAGTCTCCCCATATACTCGATGGTACATGGGAGCACAAGTCCGTACTAGACCACAGTTGAGTCACAAAAGGAGGAATCACCCAACCTTGAGTGGAAACAAAAGTGACTAGGTTTAACGACGCTGGAGCACGTCTCTAGTCTAGACCTCTAGAATGTGAGCATGATGTTCCAATGTGTTTTTAAGTCCATTTGATTTATTTTAAAGTTGATCTTGTGTTAAATTTTGGTTTTCAGGTCCTACTGTATGTAATCTCTCAAAATCCCTAAATGCAATCTATATGCCAAAACATGTCATTTCATTCGATGAATGCTAGTTACGAGAGAGTTGAAGAGCTTTCATGCAAATGAAATGATCACAAAACAATAAAGAGCTTCCCTAATGCAGCTAAAGCAAATTAATAAACTTTTCCTTAAGATCACTAAATCACTAATCGAAATGAAAATTCCTAATCTTCATTAACTAATTCAAAGCAAAAGAGATTTTTCTTTTCGATGATGGCAAAATGCACTTAAACAACTTTGAGAAATAACACAAGCAAATTATATCCAATACAAGCACATTTAGTTCCTCAAATCACAAATCAAACATTGAAAGAACAAGAAAGATCTCAAAGGCAACAATGAGCTGTGTGATCTAGGCTCAAAGTGAGATGAAGCGGAATTCAAGTGAAGACAAAGCAAATCACCCAAATAATGTAACAAAATGATTCACAACTACCAAACAAGTGTAAGGGAGCAAACAAAAAGTCGACTGGACCACAAAAAGATCAAAGCACCTGAGGAAGGCTCAATTCACAAGGCCACTAGATGCCCTAGGGCTAGAAATACAAAATCGATAGAAAAAGAAAACATCCAAAGGGTAGCGATAAAAGCTAATCAAATCACACTCCAACACACTCAAGTAGTCTGAAAAAGGCACTTAGGAAAAAACCCAAGCTCAAAAAGTTCACAACCAAGAAAACTTCAAAAGTTTACAGGCCTGGCGCGACTGTCAGGCTGCAACAAGTGCCTTTCAGGAATTGGCATAGCTTGTAAATGTGCAACTTGCACCAACTGGCACGACTATCATGCTATGAACTAGCACCAGTCGAGTTTGCTATGGAAAAATAAAAACAAAAGAGCCAAGGCCGAACTAGCAATACCTAAGTACACTAAGAGGCAAGAAGCAACACAGGCATTCAACCCAGAAAGCTAATCAAGCAGGAGAAACAAAGGAAATAACCGAGAAACAAGGCAAGTTCCAAGCCTTCAGTTTGTAAATGAAACCGAAGATGGACTGAAGTAGCATTGATTCTACTTCGCTAATGCAAAGAAATAGCATTTCGAAGGCTATCTAGCCAGACTTCAGGCTCCATCTAAAGTTTATAAATCAAACAACAAGACAAGATAAAAAAACGAGGCAAAAGCCAATTCCCCAGTGGAGTCGCCAAATTGTTGTACAGGTAAATCCCCTCTGCGGACAGAGGTGATCGCACTAGCCTAAATGCGGTCTAGCAACAATCAAACAACACTAAAACACAGGCTCCTAATTGCAAAGTAAAGAACGATGATGAGGGCCTACCTCGAATCCAATGCTATTATTCATAGAAGAGTCATCGCTCTCGTTCTTTCACTTCAGCTGGTCACAATCCTCACGATCCTCATGAACAAACTCCTGCACAAGCAAAGAACAACACAAATACAAGCATAAAATCCAAGAAATGCAGCTATGTATCAGTCAGAAAGGATACAACTCAAAAATCATTATAAAGGCAATAAGAGTGGAACCACAATGATAGTTGTCTATTATTATTGATAAACAAAAGAGAATAAAACCAAGTTCTGATGTCAAATCCTCCTTTGGCTGGGTGATTAGCAACACGTCTTGCAAAGCTTGTAGGGGATGGGGAACAAGCCTCTCTCTCCTTGGTTACTTGGACATGGATCTCCTCCTTAAAGATATAGCCTTATGGGGATGAACAAGGCCTCTTGTAGAATCAGCTTAGCAATTCTCAGACTTTGGGACATAGAATTTGGAGCTTGAAGAATAGAATTACTAACTAGCTTGTCAAAGGCAAAAGGAAAAGCTTATATCGAGAGAGGAGAAGGAGATAAGATCATCCACAAGATTCATCGGATTGTCCTTATCATTAGGAAGCTTCCACGAGAGGTGGAGAACTACTTCCCTTCCATGGAGGTTCGAAGCCCAACTGAACTAACTCAAACTGGAATCAGTTCATGAATAGGTTAGGAAGAACCTTCGCAAGTTGGTTTGTTGAAAACTTTACCCAACTGGGTTGGTGTCGGTGTGACTCTGATACAGAGTGCCAACTAGTGCACCCTCTTTGGAGGATTTCCCCCATTGGCGGGAGTGATACACTGTGGAACATCGCCAATGGAAAAAGGGCTATATTTATGGGTATTTTGGAGAAGGTGTCTTCGGGGCATATGAAGTACATACTCAATGGGATACAATGCAGGTGTTTTTAGGTTATGTCACTTCTCACAGGTCCTGGAATAGGTCCTTCAATGTGTGGGAGAAGGGGTAACAGGGACGGTGACAAAATACTGTGTAACACCAGTGTTGTCACTCCCAACCTACATCCGCAAAGATATAGACAATTAAAACAAATAAAAAGTTGTGTGCAACAGAAAGTAAAAAAAACTTGAACAAGCTACACATGGAAAGGAATGTATTTCCTATGGGCAGAAAGATGTGTCACAACCACCCAATACATGTTTTTACCTTTTTGATGGATACCCTTTCTAAACAAATGTCATAAAATTCTTGCAGATCGTCCTTCTCTACATCGATCTTCTTAGCAAACACAAGGAAGGATTGAAACTTGTTACCTGAAACATGGCTTGCTAAGTAAGATTCTTCCAACCATTCAGTGATTGGAAAATAAAATTCATAATGAATGTCTGTAAAACGTCGTGATTTTGGAAAGGGTGAATTTTTTGTTTGACAAACGGGATCACGATGGGTATCTTGTAAGCAAAAATAAATCTGATCATTGTCATGAGTTAGGCCCAGAAAGTAAGGAATTTACATCAATGTAAGTTGAAGTGCCTCACCTGCTTGACAAAAATCTAAGGAAAAGGATTCTCATTAATGAAGATTAGAGTGCGTGATGAAACCATCATCGAATGTGTTGATTGGCAAAATGATAAACCGAGTGATAGTCGCCCAAGATAGAGGAATGGTTAGATGAGCTGGTTGAGATGTCAGATTCCCATTGTATGATGAACAAAGAAAAATAAATGTGAAAAATCTCGTTAAGGCTCTGAATAATTGAACGAAGTTCATTGTGAGCTAGATATGACGGACATATTTACAGTGTAAGGTTCGAAGAGGGTTGAGGATATGATCATGAAGGTCAAGATTCGATAAGTACAATTGCGGGCAAAGAGAGTATTTGAGATGATCAACTTCACAATCCTATGATTTAATGATAGATGAAAATTCCCAACCCGAGTTTGACTTGTGCAATTTTCATGAAGGCAGATGAGTTATGACATATTCACAAAGTTGGTCATAAGTAAAATTTTGAAAATTTGAGAGATCACATCTGGAATACCAAACATTAACAGACTGAGTGTAACCATGCAAATAGACAGACTATGCATGGGAGACCATATCTGATAGGGTTTGGGTGGCTTACCAGAGTTGCAAGGTCCTCACATAACCATCAATGTATGTTGAAGTTCCTGGACTCCCTGTCGCGTCCTAGGACTTTCCAAAATTGTAGAATCATATTTTGAAGCTTGAACTAGATCATGCATGGATTGAGGATGGCTACTATCGCTAGTTTCAAAACTGCTGTTAGGATGGCAACCATCTCTGTCATAGGTTGCAATAGAGTTTTTAGCTTTAGCAAGCTTCCTTGAAGAGTTTTCTTCATGCAAGAGAAGAGAAGATGGGGAATGGGAAGTACACTCTAGGATTAGACTATTTTCAGCTTCATCATGGAAAACCTCACTTCCTTGTGTTAATTTAGGAGATAACTCATCGGATGAAGAAACAAGAGAACATGGAGTATCTATAATGCATGTGGATGCATTGTGAATGGTTTGACACACACGCAAGTGAGGTGAAGAGGAAGTTTCAATATGAATGTCTTCTTTGACCAGAGCACATTCTAGATCTGAGTTAAAGTCTTCATGAGGAAACAAAAGATCACATGATATGCTTGGGGGGTTTTCATAGCATATGGAAGCATGGGATTGATGACTTCCCAAGACTGGGGATTGATCAAAATAATTAATTTTATAGGATGTTCCACGAAGATTAGTATATTGAGAATCATTCAAGCATGGAAGCTCATTGTTTTTATGCACACAATTTTGAATTAGAGAGTGAAGATTGATATTGTCCTCACCTCTCTACTCCTCTACCTTTGTAATGTGACTTCCTTTCACCTGATCACAATTTGAGCCAACAACTTGAGAATCAAGAGAATGCGAACAACTAGCTGGTGAAGTGGATTGATCAAGTGAGTCATGACTTGTAGATGATGGAGGATGGTAGGTATGTAGATTAGATTTGAGACTTCAGTTATGAATGATGAAATCCTCTTACGAAATTAAGGAGTTAGTCTTCATTATAGGCTTCCTGAGCCATTCTATAACTTCCTCCATAGAAGCGGGAGATAGATGAGAAGATGGACTAGGGACATCCTGCACAAATTTTAAAGCTTTGGAATCACCGCGAGGGGTAACCCAAATTAGGAATAGAAAAAGAGAATGACAAGGAACAAATGGGGTGTTGGGATCCTCCTCTACAATATAAGGTGCCTCATGGTTCAAAAGAGTCGGGGAAGAAGGGAAATCAAGAGGTTCGTCATCTTGGGAAACATGGACCAAGTGTTTAAACTCTTTTCCCAATAAATATGAGTTCAATTTTTTTCAGGAATTTCACAACAGAGGTGAAGGAACTGGTTAGAAAAGTCCTCAACTCATTGATCAGGCTTCATTCTTAAATTATGGATTATTTTACAAACATCTTGGTGGTTGTACTTATCAAAATGTTTACATAACATCCTAGAAAGTTGAGCGATCAAATGAATAGAAGAAACAGGTAATATATGACACCATTTATTAACATGACTTTCGACTGTGAGGGTGTGTAATCTAGCCATGAAATCCTTAGTCTCTACTTTGTTAGACAAATAGAGAAAGATAACTTAAAAGAGATGTTCACGAAAGGCATAGAACTTGAGTTCGAACAGGATATGAATGAGTTCCGCAGAGATAATACGATTAAGCTCTTTGGAAAAACATCTTGGGATTATAATTTTGGGAGGAGCCACTTTTAAAATAAGATATTCAAACTAGACTCTATGGGCATAGCCTATCATCTGGCCCTCCTTATAGCACCATTTTGTTGACAGTGTTAAACCCACCAGTAAAGGGGATCTCCCTGAAGTGAAGACCCAACTAGACCTCACACCGTTTGGTGTAGGATTCCCATCTTGCATGAACGCCCGATTTCCATATACTTAGAGATATTCCTTGGCTCTAGGTGTCAACACATCGGAGTGTTTTGCTGGTATCTTAAAACAACAATGTACGTGTGCCTGGTGAGTGTGTAATGTAACTATTTCAAAATTCTCTTACAACAAAGGGGAGAGTAAAGTGAGACTCTAAATGAGATGTAATAGTACCACCCAGGAAGAGACATACATGAACCATAAAGGCCTTTCTAACATTGAGAGGAATAGTCTACAATGGATGTGGCAGTCATTAAAATTGAGGTGAAGGGGACACCACGTACACCACCCAATGAAGTAGTCCACATGAATGTGATGGTCATTATAACTAGAAAAAAAAGATGGTCTATTGAGTATCTCGTAGAGTAGTTCACAAGGGCATGAGGATGTGACAATGGTGATAGCTAATACACAAAGGGAGGATGTCTAGTATCCTACAGAGTAGTCCACAAGGATGAGACAACAGTGATAAGAAATACACCACATCTTCAACAATGTAAGTACTAAAATAACCAAATTAGTTCAACTATATTAGTACAGGTTGAGAAATCATGCATTACAAATGTTTAGAGAGTAGTCTTACAAACATCTACAAAACATGCATGAAAACTTGTTGGCCTTAACAAGTTACCAAATTAAGAAAAATTCCCAAGACATATTTGTACACCATACATCACTAGTCCCAATGGTGGGTCGTTGGAGCCACTCCTCACCCCTCAAAGAATAGACTACAAACTCTCAAAGCTATGTGAGAAGAACCAAGGTGAAAATTCATTTCTCATATAATGGGAGGGCTATATATAGCCAAGGTTGATGCTTGAACCTTGTGACTCTTGGACTACCCTCATGACCTTTCAACATTCAATGACTTTTCAACTGACATGACTCTTCAAGTTCTTGTGTGCATCCATTAGAATTCACTTTGCATTACATTGAGTTACAATGGATATGGCCCATGTTGGAAATATGATGTATGTATTGTACTTGATGGCAACCCATTTGTAGAAAACAAACTCACCTGTATATGATAACTAGATGAATCTATAGAAGAGGTATCAGATGTAACAGAATGCATGATAGTAGTGTTTACATATGTGATGAAATGCAGGGCAGCTTCAAGGAATCAGTTCAAAAGGAAACTCACTTAAATGAAAGATCACAGTATAGTTGGTAAACAACAAAGAGTTGCAGATCGCTCTTCATAGAATGAAGAAAGAGAGGTATACACACATTCACCATTGACCAAGATATGTATACACATAGGTTCACTGTATACAAGTCATGTATACGTACACATGCACTTTCACAAAAGGAAACGTGTGTATACCTTGGAAAACTAAATTCTTGGTCTGAAGTATTTGATCCATGGTATTTTGATCCATGGTATTGGTCCAAGGTATCTGGTCTGAGGTATTGGCCCTAGGTATTTGATCCAAGTTATTGGTCCTAAGTAGTTTTGGTCCATGGTATTAAGAAAGGCCTAGACTATAAAAGGGAGGAGAAGATCATTAGGCCAAAAACACACAAGCATTGAATATCTCATGAAGTGTGAGATCTAGTATGTAGGTTATTGGCTTATGCTGTTGTGCTCGATCTGAACCAAGGATGAACCTTAACATTTGATGAAGGCCAAGATCTAATGATGTATTAGGATCTTAAGGGTTGAAGTGAATTATCTTTATGTAGTTTGATAATATATCTGAATAAGTGGAGAATGTTGTAGTCTGTAAATATGATGATCTATGTATGATAGAAGTCTAGAATAGCTGTATTATTTAAATCATCATTTACAGACCTATACGAAGGTTCACTTTAGAAAAAAAGTGTTCTAGTTCTGCATATCAAAGTGACGTATACATCATAAATTTGATTTGCAGATATGTATGCTAGTTCTCTTTGAGGAAAGCGTGTATGCACGTAGGTTCAACACATGGAAGTAGCATATACCTTATAAAATTGCTTTTGTTTACCGTTGCAATGTTCTGGGTTCCAGCTTGTGTTTTGGTTATTCTATTCTAGTGACAACATTTTGAATGATCAGATTGATGGGTTGTCAAACTGATTGATTGACTGATTCGGTTATGGTTGGTTCAAAAGGATATTGGTTGATGCAGATATATTTGATGATTGAATGATGTTGTTGATGGATCTAGTCTGAAAATTTATGAAACGTGGTCCCTTATAGAAAAGAGAAGGTTGTAGCCTTCTATAGGCCGACACCTACGTACTAGTAAACATATCAACTAGCACAAGAGCTAGAGGGTTGTAGCTCCCTTCCAGTAGAAACTAGAGAATGAGAGAAGGCCATAGCCCTCTACATGTAGAAGCTTGCGTACTTGTATAATACTACACTAGTACAAAAATTGCAAGCACAATTTTTCTTATTATTAAAAGAAGATAGTGACAGTAGCAGCAAGTGGTTTTGACCGGGTTTCCACGTTATATCTTGGTGTTCTTGTTTGTTTCTTATGTGTGATACTTTATTCTGCTTTTATTGCATTGCCTAATGAATTCCTGATATACTGATTAAAGTTCATTACATGATAATTTGGGTAAATCTAAAGATCTTTGCATATACGTTGGTTGCATTAAGTATAGTCACGTATACACGCTAGTTCACTAAGCTAAAGTAGCGTATACAAATCAGTTTTCAAAAATTAGATTATTGATCTAATAATACTAATTCCCCCCCCCGCCCCCCCCTTCTTAGTATTATTTCCAACAATTGGTATCAGAGCAGGTCCTTCAGAAGAAGCTTGATCACTTAAAGGAAGATCCATCATCATGAGTAATCAAGAAAGTGAGGGATCCATTAGACCACCAATCTTTGATGGGAGCAACTTTGTTTACTCGAAGGTAAGAAACACAGCTTATCTTCAATCACTTGGAACAGATGTCTGGGAAATTGTGGAAGGAGGATATACATTTCCATCAACAATTCCTACAGATACGATAGGTAAAAAGCAATATGAAACCAATGCCAAGGTTGTCAAAGTTTGTCAAAGTCAGAGTCAGAGTTTGCTTTTTACCTATCGTATCTGTGACAGACTTCCCAGTAATGTATATCCTCCTTCCCAGTAAGGTTGTCACAGTCAGGGTTTGTCAAAGTTATGCAGCTCAAATTAGCCAAAGAAATATGGGACAAAATCGTTCTAAGCTACAAAGGAGACTCTCGGGTAGAACATGCTAAACTGTAGACTCTCAGAATTCAATATGAAACTCTCAAGATGCACAACGATGAAAGTATAGCCAGTTACTTCTTACATATAGATGAGGTTCTTAATTGCATGAAGAATGTGGGTGAAGAGATAAAGGAAGTTACCTTAGTTGAAAAAGTTTTAAAATTCTTTTTTGCTAAATTTCAATGAAAAGTATTTGCCATAGAAGAAAAGCAGGATCTGCAGACTATTACTATGACACAGCTTCACGGAATTTTAACTTCCTTTGAGATGAGAAAAGGAGATCCATCAGATATGCTACATTTAAAGCTTCAAAAAAAATAAAAGAAGAACTCAATGAATCAGGACATATTTCAGAAGGAGAAGAAGAAGCAAACTTTGTCAAGAACCTTCAACGGGGTTTCGGAAGATTCAGAGGAAAACTACCTTTCAAATGTTTTGCCTATGGTAGAGTTGGTCATTATGCTTCCAAATGTCCTCATAAAGATAAATATGATAAATGGAAGGAATCTGCAAAATGGAATAGAAAACAAAGTGTAAGTAAAAAGAGCTACTATACTCATGAAGATAGCAATGGTTTATCAAATAGTGATGAAGATGAAAATAACAATGACTATAGACTTATAATGGCTTATGAAGATGATGAATTTTTGGATGCTTTAGATGAAGATGACCTTTATGAAGAAATATCTAAATTTAAAATCTGTTTAGAAGAAAATAATATGATTATAGATACCTTGACATACGAACTTGCTGAAATAGAAAAACATAATGAAAAACTAGAATGTGAAATTGTGGGTCTAAGAAAGGATCTTGAGAAAGCAAAAGCTCTCAATTTTAGATTTGCTAAAGGATCATAAACCTTAAATGAAATTGTCAAAGTGCAACATTCTCCTCTGATAAAGACAGGTCTTGGATATACTGAAGAAGCATCTCAATCACAAAAGTTGTGAACCTCCACTAAAAGCTATATTGATGCAGCAAAGAGGAGTGAACAGTTTAATAATCATCTGCAAAGGCATACAACAAATCACCAGGTAAACCAAGCTCAATTTACTTCAAGGATGAAAAAAATCCACAATCAACCTCAGGTAAAGCATACTCAATTTGCTTCAAAGATGAATATCACTAGAAACTACAATCACTGGGTCAATAGATTCAATAATCACAGTAACTTCTTTAATGATCAATGTTTCTCATGTCATAATTTTGGACACAAAGCTACTCAATGTGTTGCTTAAAAAACCATCATGAATAGAGATTCAATCACGAAATCAAAGGAATGTGACAGGGATCAAGAAAATTTCCTATAACAACTTTTCTTTGCTTGAAAATGAAATGGAATGCTCAATCTGTAACAACTTTGGCCATGAAGAATCTAAATGCAGGAGAAAATTTCGGCAAATATCTCAAAAGGAGCAGACTCCATTAAATCCCAACATATGGAGAAAGAAATAACCACAAATAGAAAGATGTGGTATAGCCTTGTATGCAGAAGGATAAGAAAACCAGTGGTACATTGACAGTGGATGCTCAAAACACATGACAGGTGACAAAGAAAAACTACACTCATATAATGCCTTAGAAAATGAAAAGAGTGTCTCATTTGGAAACGACACTCCTACTATCATAAAAGGTAAAGGCTCTGTTTTCTTAAAAGAAAAAGTTAGAGCTAGAAATGTTATGTATGTTGATGGCTTAAAGAATAACCTGTTGAGTGTGAGTCAAATGTGTGATCAAGGAAATGAAGTAGTGTTTCAATCAAATGGATGTGTTGTTCCTGAGCTTGATACATGAGAAACTGTGATTAAAGGTAAAATAACTCCAAACAACCTATACATACTCAAGAGAGGACAACAAGAGTGCTATCTAAGAAAAAATGATTAAAACTGGCTATGGAATAGAAGATTGTGACATCTAAGCTTTTCTCAAATAATAAAAGCATGTAGATTCCAGGCTGTTTGAGATCTTCCAAATATCAACATTCCTAGAAATACTATATGCAAATCATGTCAATTTTGTAAGCAAATTGATGTCAATTCATCGAAAAGGAAGGATCAGCTAGTAAGCCTCTTGAACTTCTTCATACTGATTTATGTGGACCATCAAGGAAAAAGTCACCTCGTGGAGAAGAATACTTTATATTGTTCATTGATGGTTTTTCCAGAATGTGTTGGATAGGTATTCTAATGCATAAAGATGAAGCTTTTGAAAAGTTCAAAGCTTTATAAGCTTTGGTTGAAAATGAATTAGATCATAAAATAAAATGCCTCAGATCTGATCGAGGGGAATTTACCTTGGATGAATTGACTTTTGTGAACAACATGGAATAAAAAGGTAGTTCTCCATTGCAAGGACTCCTTAGAAAAATGGAGTGGTAGAAAAGATGAACATAACTATTCAACAAATGACTCGTGTTTTGTTAGATGAATCTAGAACTCCTGCGACCTTCTAGGGTGAAGTTGCATTCACTGCCCCCACTATTCTCAGCCAAGAAAATGTTCGGGTAAACAGTACTCAAACTCCACACAAACTTTGATATGGTAAAACTCGTACTGTAAAGTACTTCAATGTTTTTGGAAGCAAATGTTACATCAAAAGGACTGATGAAAAACTTGGTAAGATTGAACCTAGAGTAGATGAAGGTATTCTTCTTGGCTATTCTTCTCGAAGTAAAGGATATAAATGTTATAATAAAAGACTTGGGAAAATTATTGAAAGTATTGATGTTGTAGTTGATGAAGCATGCAAAAATTGAAAATAGATAAAAACCAAAGATCATGACAATGAAGAAGATGAGGATCATTTTCCCACATCAAATCACACTGATTTTGAAGAAGAAACCAATGAAGCACCAGAAGAAGAGATAAGGGTAGAAGAAAAAACTCCATCTAGGTATGTTCAGAAAAATCATCTAGAAACTCAAATTTTGGGGGGAAAAGGGGCAGGTGTATAGATAGGAAGAACTATTGCAGAAACCTCAAGCTATCTAGCATTACTATCTTCCATTGAACCTCAAAATGTAAATGAAGCACGCAGAGATGAATGTTGGGTCAAGGCCATGATGAATAACTTGAGCAAATTGAAAAGAATAATACTTTGGAATTAGTTCCTAGACCTCATGATAAGAATATCATAGGAACTAAATGGATATTCAAAAACAAGCTCAACGAAAATGGAGAAGTTATTAGAAACAAGGCCAGACTTGTTTGCAAAGGATATGCTCAACAAGAAGGTATAGATTTTGAAGAAACTTTTGCACTTGTTGCTAGACTTGAAGGCGTAAGAATGTTTCTTTCTCTTTCTTGTTTTCAGAAATTCAAAGTATACCAAATGGATGTAAAATCTGCTTTTCTTAATGGAGACTTAGAAGAAGAAGTCTATATTGAACAACTAGAAGGATTCATTCTCAGAAATGATGCAAAACTTGTATGCAAACTCAGAAAAGCTCACTATGGTCTGAAACAGACTCCAACAACATGATATTACCATCTTGACAAATATCTCCACCAACAAGGTTTTTCAAAGGGGTCAGCAGATAGCAATCTATATACAAAGATGGGCACTGATAAATTGCTAATAATTTTTGTGTATGTTGATGATATAATTTTTGGTAGCAATGAAGAATCCATGAGTCAAAATTTTGCCTCAGTAATGCAGCAAGAATTCGAAATGTCCTTGCTTGGAGAGCTTACCTATTTTCTTGGTCTACAAGTTCAACAAAATAAAGATGGTATTTTTCTCTCACAAACCAAATATCTCAAACAGATATTAAAAAAGTACAACATGGAAGATTCTAAACCAGTATGTACCCCAATGGTAATAGGATACAGTTTTAGCTCAAATGGTGAATTAGTAGCAGTACATCAACCAACTTATAGATCCATGATTGGCATTATTCTTTATCTAATAGGTACCCGACCGGACATGATGCATGCAATGGGAATAGTTGGAATATTCCAAGCAAATCCTAAGGAAACACACCTTCAGGTAGTTAGAAGGATTTTCAAATATCTTCAAGGAACACAGAACTTTGGTTTATGGTATCCTAGGGATATAGATCTTATTCTTCATGCATAAACAGATGAAAATTGGGTAGGAAGTGTTGATGACAGAAAAAGCACTAGTGGTGGTGCATTCTATATGGGTTCTAGGTTAGTGTCTTGGTTCAACAAGAAACAAAGTTCAATTGCATTATCTATAGCTGAAGAAAAATATGTGGCTACTACATCTTGCTGCACACAACTACTTTGGATGATGCAAACCTTGCAAGACATTCAGATCACATGTACTCCACCCATCTCCATTCTATGTGATAATACAAGTGTCATCAGTGTTTCAAAGAAACTAGTCATGCACTACAAGACCAAGCACATACCCATAAAGTATCGTTCTCTACGTGAACAAGTGCTTGAGCAAAAGCTAAAACTAGAGTATGTTCCCTCCAAAGAATAGGTTGTTAATATATTTACTAAACCACTACCTAGAGAGACATTTGAATATCTCAGACAAAAGCTACAATTAGTTGCTACATCATACTGCTGTTAAATTCTATTTTCTTCAAAGAAAGGTGGTTATACGTGAGTTTCATAAAGCATATTCACATACATATGTGGATTTCTGTGGGCACAATCGCGTATATGTTGATTTGAAAGAAAGCAGTGGGCCAGAATAAAAAAAAGGGGGGGTCTGCTAAGGTTCTGTCAATTATTTGCTCTGTTTGATGATGGTTTCACTCTGCTAATAACATGTGGAAATATATTGGTCCTCATAAAGATGTTGATAACTTGATATATATCTGATTGATGATGATGCTTTGATATCTCTTATTGACATATGCAATGATCAGATCTGATAGTAAACAGGTGGCACAAGTTCAGGGGGAGAACATGGTTGATGATAGTTTGGGAACTTATGATGGACATATATAGGTTGCTGGTCTAGATGCTGATAGACAGATGCTACTGATGACTATCATGGTATTGTTTAAGATATTTGGTCTCTGTTATATATGTCATGTATATCTTTTAATGTAAAGGCTATGAAAAGACCTAATTTGTAACCCCCCACTATGCATGGGATGGATGATGTAATGTTTCTTGCTTTTTTTTTGGTATATCCCCACTTGGTTGGGAGATGGATGTATGTATGAGTCATTGGTGATAGGAAAGTCATTTGTGATGTATGTATAGAGTCATGTTCTTCTTTTAGAACATCTTTTTGCACATTTTTCTTATGCTCAGCAGGAGCATGGACTCGATCATGGGAGCTGAATCAGCACACTTTAGCATATCATAGAATTCAACATGCACTCAGGGGGAGCATGACCCTTTGCCCTTGATGTCAAAGGGGGAGAGTGGCTTGGTATGGTTGTTGTTGCCGTCAAGTCCAATGGGGGAGAGTGGCTTGGTATGGTTGTTGTTTCCATCAAGTCCAAAGGGGGAGATTGTTGGCATTATGATGTATGTATTGTACTTGATGGCAACCTACTTGTAGTAGAACAACTCACCTGTATATGGTAACTAGATGAATCTACAAAATAGATATCAGATGTGATAGAATGCATGACAGTAGTGTTTACAGATGTGATGAAATGCAGGGCAACTTCATGGAATCAGTTTGGAAGGCAACTCACTCAAATGAAAGATCATAGTACAGCATGTATACAACAAAGAATTGCAGATCACTCTTCACATAATGAAGAAAGAGAGGTATACATAGGTTCACCATTGACCAAGCTACGTATACATGTAGGTTCACTGTATACAAGTCATGTATATGTACACATGCACTTTCATAGAAGGAAAAGCACATATACCTTGCAAAACTAAATTCCTGGTCCGAAGTATTTGGTCCATGGTATTTTGATCCATGGTATTGGTCCAAGGTATCTGGTCCAAGGTATTGACCCTAGGTATTTGATCCAAGGTATTGGTTGTAAGTGGTTTTGGTCCATTGTATTAAGAAACGCCTAAAACTATAAAAGGGAGGAGAAGATCATTAGGCCAAAAACACACAAGTATTGAATATATGATGAAGTGTGAGATCTAGTATGCAGGTTATTGGCTTATGGTGTTGTGATCAATTTGAACCAAGGATGAACCTTAGCGTTTGATGAAGGATAAGATTTAATGATGTACTAGGATCTTAAGGGTTGAAGCGAATTGTCTTTTTGTGGTTTGGTCATATATTTGAATAATTGGTGCATGGTTTAGTCTGTAAATATGATGATCTGTGCATGACTGAAGTCTGGAATAGTTGTAATGTTTAAATAATCATTTACAGATTTCTATACAAGTTCACTTTAGAAGAGAAGTGTATACATGTTGGTTCTGCATATCAAAGCGGCATATACATCATAAATTTGATTTGAAAATCTATATGTTGGTTCACTTTGAGGAAAGCGTGTATGCACACATGTTCGACACATGGAAGTAGTATATACCTTATAAAATTTCTTTTGTTTACTATTGCAGTGTTCTAGGTTCTGGAATGGGTTTTGGTTACTGTATTCTAGTGACAATGTTGTGGATGATTAGATTGATGGGTTTTCAAAGTGATTGATTGATTCAGTTATGGTTGGTTCAAAAGGAGATTGGTTGATGCAGATATATTTGATGATTAAATGATGTTGTTGATGGATCTAGTCTAAAAATTTATGAAATGTCGTCCCTCGTAGAAAATAGAAGGTTGTAGCCTTCTGTATGTCAGCACCTACTTACTAGTAAACATATAAGCTAGTCTAAGAGCTAGGGGGTTGTAGCTCCCTTCCAGTAGAAGATGGAGAATGAGAGAAGGTTGTAGCCTTCTGTAGGTAGAAGCATGTGTACTGGTATAAGACTGCACCAGTACAAAAATTGTAAACAAAATTTTTCTTATTATTAAAATAAGACAGAGATGACAACAACAGGTGGTTTTTACCCACATTAGGTTTCCACCGTATATATTGGTGTTCTTGTGTGTTGCTTATATGTGATACTTTATTATGCTTTTACTGCACTATCTAATTAATTCTTGGTATACTAATTAAAGTTCATTACATGATAATTTGGGTAAATCTAAAGATCTCTACATATACGCTGGTTGCATTAAGTATACTTGCGTATACATGCTAGTTCACTGAGATGAAGTAACATATACAAAGCAATTTTCAAAAATTAGATTATTGATCTAACAATACTGATTCACCCCCCCTTCTCAGTATTATTTCCAACAACCCATAGTGGTGATGTAGCCAAGACAACTCATGACATAACTTGACTTGACACTACTGACATGTACTCACTGACTTTGATGTCCATGTCAAGTTGTTGCACTATTGAGTGATGGATGTACTCTTGGCGTGTTTTATTTTCTCCTCTGCATGGCATAGTGTTGCAGGGTCTTCGATGGTCTTGGCCTTACATGATGGTTCATTCCTTTTGCTTGTTGCTTGATGTTATTTTTATGTCTATGCAGCTACAAGCAAGTCTTCTAGCATGTGTGCTTGGACTTCATCTCGTTCATTGTCTCTCCATGATATATCAGTGTACCTGTTCCTATAATTCACTCATGATGAGACAACATCAAATCCAAAAACTCCTAGTCTAGCATAATGCATTCTTCTCCTATTCTGGGAAATAGGGAGGGAGGAAAACTCACTAAGAGAATGCAAAGTGCCGCTTAGGCTAGAATGAGTAACTCCATGAGGACAACCTGCACTGGTAGGAAAAAATGCATAGTGACCACTCGGAGGAACAATTGCATAGTGAAGGACACCAGTGGTAGCTAAAAGGTGGGGCCTTGAGGGACACTTATGTGTAGTTTCTGGAGGGAAGGAAAGATAGGGTAAGAGGGGACCTATCGGGCAGTTCTACACAATTTTCAAGAGAAAGGTGTGACAGGGCTAAAAGGGACCTTTTGACCATGACTGTGTGGTTTTGGAGAACAATGCAGGACATGAAGCAGGGTGGTTGTTAGATGTGACTCTACAATTTTGGAGGATATTGTAGGACAGGCAGTAGAGGACCTACTAGAAATGAAAGTGCAATTTCGGAGGATAGTGTAGGATAGGAAGCAGGGGGCCTACTACACATGGTTATGCAATTTTGGAGAACAATGCAGGAAAGGAAGCACATGGATCAACTAGGCATGTTTGTGTAGTTTTAAAGAGCAGAGTAGGCCTAGGTCTCAGTGTAGTGTAGGCTTCTAAGGGACTAGAGGGAGGCTTGATGACTGTATTATAGAAATGAACAGTTTAGTTTGGACATGAAGGCAATTTCTACGCAGTTCTAAGAGGTAAACATACTGCTCACCTCCTAGATTGCATAGTGCAATTGACTTGAAGGACAAACTCAAGCACTACGTAGTCCTGGGTAGCAGGGCAAGGTCACTGAGGGTTGAGACTCCGTAGTGCAACTCAGTCAATATCTAATGAAAGAGGGTTGTCCGATCGGATAGATTTTTAGGAAAGTGGCTATGTGTTGAAATAAAGTGAACTTGTGCAAACTTGACATTGTGATCATACACTTAACATAATTTTAAGATGACATGACACAAACCACTAGTGCAACAGGACAAAATATGCCCTCGATGAGACTATCTTAGAGCTAAAAGCAACGAGCACGACACATGAGATAGACCTTCGGATGTCCATGATGACACTTGCACAATAATGCTTACAACTTTGTATGTGATTAGCATGAATGTTTACATAGTGAAGACAACCCAAATGCACAAATACAAACCTTCAAATGCATGAGAACAAGATCGCAAGCATGACAAAGAAATCAATATGCCAAAAGAAGACCATTAGTCAAACAAGGAAAAGGGTGAAATGACTTCACAAGAGCTCATGGCGTGAGCTCCAATGTTTGCAACCATCAAAGGAAAAGCTAGGGAAGGCTCTAAAATTTGGATGTAAGCCAAAATTTTGGATGGCGTTGCATCTGCTACAACACTTATGTTATAGATTGTTATTTGATCAATTTATTTAGCTACTTATGTTGTAAAAGTAATGCATGTTGATATAGACTAATATGAACACGCCATTCTATGGAGGAAATACCTACTCCAATAGCACATAGTTCTAGGTAGTTTAGGCATTATTCTTCAAACTATTCTTCTGTGATTTAATTTTGCAATCATTTATTCTCCTATGATTCTATTTCCCTTTTTCTACAATTATTTTTTTCATAGTTCCTTTTATACGTGGAGCGTTTCCTCTTGGAGCTATTTCCTTTCGAGAAAAAATGAATTTCCTTTTCGCAAATAGATCATAATTCCTATAGGAGTAATCCACTATTTTAAATGAATATAATGATTGTTTTCATTTTCAAAGTTAGTTCATTTCCTACAAGAATCTCATTTTTTTCTAGTTTCAATAATTGTTCCCTTCTATAACAAATTTGATTTCCTATCAGGTTACCATTTGCTTTTAAATTTTAATGAATTTTACTAGCTTTTAATATAAGTACTAGTTGCTCTTAGTTCATGTGGTCTTAGTTTAGCCTTGAAAAACCTTTATTGACCTTATTGGTCCATTTTTATGGCTCTCTTTATAATTGTCATTTTCTCCCCTATAACTACAACACAAAACCAAATCATATATGGTTAACAAACATGAAAAACCTTCTCATAATTTTTTGCATTCATCTATTAGATTCTTTGGAACAAAGTATGGAAAACCTTTAGAGATAATGGGACCATCTTTCATAACCTTTCCTAGTAAAATGTGATTAGGTGTTTCATATCCTTTATTTATTTATCAGTAAAATACCATTTCTTTATAAGACCTCATTGGGACTTGAATAAAAATGTAAGATTGGAATTGATGTACATCTTGTATCTACACTATTCTCCTGGACAATAGGTAAGTGCCATGGACGGGTAAGTGTCTTTCTAGTTAGGAATATATTCATAAGATTACAAGTGGTTCAATATTAATAAGCACATTGATATTAGGCCCTAGAGTAAACCAAGTTTGTAGTCAATATTTTTAATAATAATACTTAGCCAAAGGTATGATTAATTTCCAATAGGTATAATGTTCCAAATTACAATATTACAAGTGAATAAAAAATCATCATCATCCAATAGATTTAAACCAAGTTTTCTCCATATACTTACATGTTAAATTTCTTATCTAATTGTTTCTTGGCGAATGGCTTTTACACTATAAAAAATGTAAAATTGACATTGATACATCTTGTATCTAGATTATTCTCCTAGAGAATTAGTGAGAACATAGGTTGGTTCTATAAAATACCTTCATTCACATGCAAAAAAACATGCAAAAAAAATATCTTCTTACTACAGTGTTGCTATAATTAGTTTACCTTTGAAACATTCATAATTGGAACCAAGCTACCTCATCATTGTATGAATTTAGTTAAATTATTGTACTAACTTCTATCATCATTTATCTAGAATTTATGTTTTTCTAAGAAGATATTATAATGCAAATTGTTTCGTCTAGTTTATTGATCCCACTCTAGTCATAATGGTTACATAAAGGGTTTCTCGAAATCTCTTTACTGCTAGAATATTGTCCTTACATCTTTTGTTTGATAACTTTATTGTATGCATCATATATTTTACTCTCATTCCTAAGTAGGTTTCACTACTAAGTCCTTGATGTTCTTATAACTATTTCAATCTATTGTTCAAAACTCCTTATTGAAAGATTATAAGAAAACCTTTAAAATTGAATTTCTTTATTTATACTTTTACCAAAAAAGTTGGGTGTCTTACCATACCAAATGGTGATTTGAAAACTTATTCAGTCACATGTTATGTTCGTACCTTCATTTGATTATGAATAATTCATAATGAGGGAAGATATATTGACATGGCCCAAGTTTTAGGTGCTTGTATATCTCTTATGTTGATTTAATGGGCTCAAATTGGTATATTCATATACATCACACCTCTTTGGTGACCGTAACAATGTGGATATATGCTAAATGGCACTAGTCATAATTATTACACTTGTCATTGTGATTTCATTCGATGTCGCCCATGTCACCTGGCTTTCACATGGGGTATGGAAAGGTAAACCCATGAATGGTTACTATGTGATATTTTGATCCAATGATGGACCATCGATTATGGATTTTCCTAAAACCCTTCCTCCCAATCTAAAAATAATTTAATTTCTTTGCAGTGGCTATCCACTTCTCTTGATGTTGGAAAAGTATGTTGAACCATCTAGCTTCTACAAGTCTTTCTTGCTTATATCACCTTCATTTCATAGGTTTTCCAAAGGGATATATATGGACTATGCTCAATACCTACAATGTACATGTATGATCTCATTTACTATTTAAATAGAGGTATTTTGATGATTTATAATGCATTTTGTCTTGAAATTCTAATAGTTCTCATCCTGTACTTTTCATGACGCTGAATTGCTTGGATTTCACTTACAGGTGTTGATGGAAATACCAAATGTTTTATTTAGGGTTTATTGACCCTTTCTTACTCCTCGAGGACATCTAGTGATAAATTTATTTTTGTTTTCTCCTTGATTTCTCATGGTAGTCACCTTTGGTTAATATTAAATTATAAATTTGTTGGTTTTCATAGAGACAAATTTGGGGTTTTCCTTATGCATTTGGTTTCCCTCATTTAGCAGAAATAGCAAGAATGCATTCACATTTCTTGTTCATTTATCTTTCCCACTTGGCCTTAGTTTTTTCACATGAAATCGATTATGGGTTCATTTCTCTCTATGGTGTAAATTGGGACAAGGGATTAGGTTTGTAACAACCTTGGTGAAAATTACATGTAACAAAAGTTAAAAACAATAACCATGGTTGACGGGACACTTACTGTAAGATGAATGTTGGGAAAAACATCCTAGTGGGTTTTAATTTGATTGTTTATGGCTAAGGAAATTGAGAAAGGCAATGGCTAAGGATTTGGAAAGGAAAAATGGCATTTCTGGCACATTTATTTATGAAAATAATGGAAATTAGGAGAAAAGGGAGGTGAAAGGTCACATGTTGCATTTGAGGAAAAAAATGAAGGAAAATAATGGAAAATGAAGAAAATGGAGGCCTCATTCATAAAAAAGGCTTCTGAGGATCAGTTAGTAACCTTTTGTCAGGTCAGTTTTGGAGCTCTCTCATTATTATATTTTTCTCTCTCACTCTTGGACACTATTTTTTTGGTGCATTTTGGCATTGGATCAAGAATGGAAAAGAAGGAAAGAGGAAGCAAAGATCAATTAGGGAAAGGCAGGATCAAGCAAGTACAATAAGATTCATTGAAGGTATTGATTTACATGTGTATTTTCCTTGCTATATTTGGCATGAATGGTATTGTACATGGTTCTTTTGCTATTATGGCATCAGTTTTTCTAGGTGTAACAATGTTTTCAGCTTAGCCCTTCCATTACCAAACAGCCATGGTGTGATGGGGTTCTCATGTTTTGGTTGACCTAGATTACCGTATGGATTCAAAGATGAGTGGGGTGGATATCCAAATCATAGAGCACATGGCCTAGTGGTCCCTAAACTGGACTATGGATAATGGTAAGTCACTGGCCTAGTGACTGCTAATCCAGAATGTGGGTTGCATTAAATCCAGGATTATGTTTCCTTGGTAGGCCTAGGAATCCATGCTGATGAATGGCATGATACTCAATAAAGCCAAGAGGTAGTTTTCTCTTTGTTGGGCCTAGTAATCTAGTTTTTGGGATATGCAGTAAATCTTGGAGAGTGGGTCTTGATTTAGGGCTCAGTGATTGAGGTTTGTATTGCGGTAAAGCCTAAGAGATTAAGAGACAGGAAAATTCCTCACGGTGTAGGTGGAGAAATCAAGTGGCATCCATGCTTGTTTGGCCTACTGATTAGATGGAGATTAGGGTAAAAGTTGTTATGATGTGTTCACTGTGTTGGATTAGTGATATGGGATGGATTATGGTAAAGCCTAGTTTCTCTTGATGAGGGTGAGGTGGTTTAGCCTTGGTATGCTCTGGTTGGTTCTTTTGGTTTGAGTTCCACATTCATCCTTGGAATATGGCATGGGGGTGAATGGCTAAAGAGAGATTTGGCTCAACCATTCTATGGTTGGGTGGAACATGGAATTCCCATCTGGGGTTTCGTTTTTATATCATTAACGAAAGTTTATTTCTCCTTACATTTATATAGGTATTTTTATGGATTATATTTTGTGTATGTGGTTGTACTTTGATGAGTATTTATGTTGTTATTATTCTTGTTATATGTGTGTTTTATGACAATAGCTATGTATGGCTCTAGCATGTTTTTACTTGTAAATGAATGGATAATGTATCTATGGCATAATAGATGATAATTCAACAAATGACATGAGGAAAGAATGGTTCATAGAAATTCACAGATAATTATGAGATCCCTACACTTATTTATTTTTTTTACACCTGTAGGTTACATCTTGATGATATGTTTAATGAAATGTTTATCATGGCTAGTAGGGGTCTGATTGAGTTCTTGTTTAACTTATTGATTTTGGATCATTGTTTCCCTGTTCTTTTATTGATATTAAGCTATCATTCCATTATCGGAAGTGACCTGGGCTCTCTACATGAAAAAGTGGCTTAATTCCTGAGGACCCTGACACAAAACTGGAAAATTGAGTCACTGGACACTAGCAGTTAATCCAGTGAGAGCAAACTTGGGTTTTTGGAAGTTTTCATGCCTATAGCATGAGAGCGACTGAGGCCTAAGTTATTCAAAAACTCATTGGAACTGCAGGGAAAGGTGTCTGAAGTGTTGGATTGGTTCTTGTGGGTCCTGAAGCTAATGTTAAATGTCTGTGTGTTATGTTGTCACTGATTCCACTTCCTTAAGATCACATAGGAGGTTGAATCCAATCATAGTAGCACCTATTTTCTTTCTTACACTAGTTGGATAATTTATTGGGTAGATGTGAGAGGAGGGTGTTATAGAGTGTTATGAGAGCATGGTTCACCCCTCAAACTAGATGGGTGATGAGTGTTGGTCATGCATGCATATTAGTTGCATGTGTGTCTCTTACACTTGCATTCCATGCAATTGTTGCATTTTCTTGATGTTGATAATGATGGTAGTACAGTTGTCATGAGGAACTTGATGTTGATTTTGTGGAATGCATCATGATGATTGTATGATAGGTTACATATTGTTATGTGTTGCTTATATGTTGATTATATATCACCTACTTACATCATTGTATGTTAGGATACATTCTTGTACATTTGATTACATGTATAATTCTTGTAGGTTGTGTTGGGTGAGGTTTTTACCTATTTTCCGCACATTCTTTCCCCAATTTTGACCTTTCTATGCTTTAAGACTATGACTTCACATGATCCATTTCCCTGTTTTCTCACCCTTTTGACCTATTCTACTGTCATGTTACTTTGTTTTATTTTACCAAAATAATACGAAGCTTTATTCCTTTTTGTGGCTAACTGGGAGAGTATTGAAGAAGTATCTTGGGAAGCTCTTCTTTTCATTTGATAGCTCATGAAAACAAAGCTAGTAAGCAGACATGCAACATGGATTAACTGTAGGAAAGGGAAGAATAGGTCGTTGTTACTCATTGGATGTTGTCACAGAATGTTGTTACACTATGCAATGATACAAGAGTCTGTTGTCACACCAAAAGTGTTGTCGCCAGTGATGTCATGACATCCCGAACTACCATTCACTCGATGTTATTGTGCCGAAGCAAGAAAATGTGGGTAATATTTCACATAACAACTATCGGTAGTAGGGACTGTTTATTCTGGAAGAAACAAGACCTAAGAGGTTTCAATCATAACTAATGTATATTTATTTAGAAATAGGTTGTAACTAATTTTATTTTTTATCAGCTGATCTATTTTCTAAATTTCGGGTTGTAATAAATATAAAGGAACTCAATTTTTCATATAAAAGGACACGATTAGAAAAGTATTGTTACTCTACTTCTGTAATTCTAAGTTTATTCTTAATATTAATCAACATAGTGATGCTCTTACTGCTCTTCAGTTGATTCGTTAATTACTTTTGTATTATTCCTGCACCCTGCTAATGGGGAAGGTCCCTCCTCTTTGGAAGGGATTGTAGTGATAGAGGTATTGTACATTCTAGTTTAGCTAATTCATTTATGGGTTCTCACTATTTTCATACAAACTTTGGATTGCATTCACTTATGTTTCCATTTATATTATTTTGTTACACTAAGTTAATCAACAAAATGGTAGTAACCAGCTGGAGTAGACATAAGTTCCTGTGTAGCATGCCTTTACTTTGATAGTTGTGAAGTGTGATTTAATTCTGTAGAGTGTTTTTATGTCTACATGCATGGTTGATTCAACAATTTAGATCAACGACCTCTTTTACTATTTTCTACATTTCCTTATTCTTGGCTGGATTGTATCAGCACAGATAGTGTGAACTCCACTGAGACAACAAGACCTACCCTAGGTTGATGATTAAATGTTGTAGTCTCAGTCAATTAAGATTGATTAAAACAACACTACATTTTTGGTGTTGTTTCGGTGGACGACAGTTAACAATACAGTCAGCTAAATTGTTTGTTTGATGTAGAGTGTTCCTAGTCCACTGTTCTTGGGCGATAAGACAAGAGGTAAGAACCTGCACATTGCTCTAACGTACTTGGGTGGGCGCACCATTGTTATTACTAGGGAACTTAGGGAATTTTGGTTTTTTGTTTAGCATATATTCAACTCTTCAGTTGTTGGGTGGTAAGACGAGAGGTAAAACCCTGCACACACTCAAACATACTTGGGTAGTCTCACCACTATCAAATACTAAGACACTTGGGGTGTGAATACACATAGGTTCCATGTGTACAATTGTAGGAATTATAGAGATATTAAAATCACCTCCCAATCTAATTAGTCACAGGAAAAATGGGTCATAAAAAGGAAAGGAAGAGTGTAGATTTGGGAAGGAAGACATTTATCCAAGAACTAATCTCCAAGGAAGAAAAATAATAGTCCATCTCTTAGAGGGATGAAAGGAAAACAAGGCCATAAAAAGTTGTTACTCCCATAACAAAAGCAGAGACCTTTTCTTCCTCTATCTCAAGACCATATCATTCTAAATCTAGTACCCATACCCTCAAGATCAAGAATCCAATTCATGAGCAGGAAAGGGACGCTAGTAGCCAGAACTTGAGGACTGAGAGGCAAGGGGAAACTGAGGGGGAACATCAAACACCTGAGATGGAAAAGCACCTGTTGATTTATGAATATCTAGATACAAATAATGCAATGAAATAGCTAGCCCCAGAGGTACATGAGGCACTAATCACATCTACAAGGCCATCACAAGAAAAGTTTGAAGGACGTCTATTATAACAAGGATTAGAAGAATTAGTCATGGGGGACAACAATGACAACAATGCTAAAACACATGCTACTATCACGACCTTTGAGTTCCCAAACGGGGATATCAGAGGTGAATTTTCTATGAAAAACATTCCTCTATCATCCTTACCATCCTTCCAGGGGATGACTGTGGAATATCCAGACACCTTTTTATTTGAGTTCAATGTCTTATGCAGAAGTTATGATTATACATCATATGCACAAAAATTAAAATAATTCCTTGCTACTTTAAAAGGGGTAGCCTTGAGATGGTTCATGGGATTGGGTTTCGCTTCTATTAAAACATGGAAATATATGAAGGAGACATTCCTATCAAAGTATGAGGACTATTACAGAATCTGGGATTTAAGGGAAGAGATATTTAAAATGACACAGAAGGAGGATGAAAGCCTAGAACATTATGTGGAATGGTTCCACTATAATCTACACAGGTCTAAACATAGTGATTTAGACAAGGAAATCTTGAGGACAATATTTATCAGGGGAATGAGGGATGACTATCTCGACACCCTAAACCTATTAGGAAAAGGGGATATATCACAAGACCCATTCACTAAAATTGTAAAGCTCTGCCTAAGATGCTCTCGAGGATCATCCAATGGGAGGAGTACAATTTGATATGGCTATTCTTGAATACAAAAATCTATAGGCAGAGGAGTAACCTAACTGAAGATCGGGAATTTGTTTGAAAATTTCAGTATCGATATCCTCATTACTCTCTCTGCCAAGATGACAAAAGCATAGATTAAGAAGACACAAGTAAAAGTTGACATGCCTCTAGCTATGTTCTGTCTAAATTTTCAAAAGAAACATCCTTTGAGGGAATGCAAATTGAACAACATTAGCTTATGTAATATTTGTGAGCTAGAGCATTCGACACAGTAATGTCCAGAGCTTCCTAGACTGAAGGAAGTACTTAGAGAATCAAGCAAGGAGGTGCAATCCTCTTATTTCACAACATAAAGGAGGCCATGGCAATTGCGACCTACAGGTTTGTCTCGAGACTTTTCCTCCTTCAATTCATGGAACAATGCATATAATACTCAATAATATCCATGGCAATATCCTACCCCTCCTTCAGCACAATTTCCTTCACCCTAGAACCAGTGGTCACGATCTCCTCCTATTCAATATCCTCAATCTCAATTGTATCCTTGGAACTAGAATTGGAGAGGAAATGCCCAGAATTTAGCTCTACCTGGACTACCCATGTAAGAATAGCTGCAATTACCTATTTTCCAAGCTCCTGCTCCTCCACCACTTGTGCAACCCCAACTACCTGTGCAACCTAAACCAAATCCAAATAATAAAGCAGCTCAAGACATAGAGGCTCCGACTACCTTCCATACCTACCTTATTACTCCCGTGGAACTTAATGAAATACAACTATGATTAGGAAAGGTAATTAAACCAAGTCACTCCCCTATTGTTACAGAGGAGGAATGTGAACCATCTAGAGGAGATGCAGGAGGCTCTCAAGCAGCTATTGGACCTACAATAACTGATATAGGGGAAGTTGTTACAGTTGCAATAATCAACCCATGAAGAACTATTACTACTTCAACAACCAACTCGGGGCAAGCTGATACACCTGTAACAAGAGTTTCGAATGTTGTAACACAAAACCCTCTGTATCCTCAAATATTGGCCTAACCTAGGATGGCTTCACAACCTGAATTTGATTTTCTGAGGGAGTTGCAAAACTTGCATGTATGAATTCCTCTGCTACAAGCCCTTAAACAATAACCTATTTATGCTAAAACAGTGAGAGATTTGTGCATTAAGAAACCTAGGAGGAAGCCCAAAGACCGTACCACCATAGATGTGATGGGGAAATTATCTGAATTAATGTCTGCTTAGCCTCTCCTAACTAAGAACAATGATCCAAGAAATCCTACAGTCACTGTCTACATTAACGATTAGCCCATAACCAACACATTGATTGATCTCGAGGCTGCCATTAATGTAATAACAAAGGACCTCTTTATCACTCTTAGGCTACATAGACTTAGACATACACCTACTATACTTGAATTAGCAGATGGGTCCTATGTTAAACTCGAAGGGATGTTAGAGGATATAGTGATTACAATAGCTTCTTGGAGGTATCCAATTGATTTTCTTATCTTACAACCCAAATCCAATTTGGGGGGCATCCTTTGATCCTAGGGAGACCTTGGCTGGCCACTACAGATGCATCTATGGGCTGTAGGTTGGGATCTATGGTGATCTCAGATGGTCAGGTAACAAAGAACCTTAATATTTATCCCCCAAAACCAAATGTAGATGTGTACAACCCTTGGTGGGATGAGTTTGACCCTGAGTCAGATATTTCCCTACTACTCCTCACTCTGGAGAAAGCCCAGTATTTTAAAAATGAGACAGAAGATGATGTCATTAATGGTTTTATTAGTAACTCACTTGTTGTCGCTTCTGTTAAGAATGCGAATGAGCAAGAAGAGGTTGAAGATATAGATTTTGAACAAATGAGAACTGCTCTGAATATTGATAGCATTCCAATTGAAATAGAGTCTCAAAAGTTTCCTAATGTTAACCCCAACCTGACTACCGAGTAAAACCAACTGCGGTTACAGCTGTTATAGAAATACAAAAGGGCATTTTCATGGGACTATATGGATATGAAAGGGATCCACCATAACCTATCCACTCACCGTATTTATTTGAAGGATGGCTAAAAACCAGTCACACAACCATAATGCCACATGAATCCTACACTAAAGGAGGTGGCGAAAGAAGAACTACAAAAACTCCTAAGTGCTAATTTTATTTATACAATATGTGACAGTGAGTGCGTGTCACTAATTTTCATCGTTTCTAAAAAGAATGGAAAGTGGAGAGTCTGTGTTGACTATAGAGAACTCAATAAGACCACTTAGAAGGACCATTTTCCATTACCATTTATATGTTAGGTCCTTGATAACCTCTCTGGAAAGAAATTCTTTTCATTTTTGGAAGGATTTAGTGGCTACAATTAGATACAGATTTCTCTAGAAGACTAGGATAAAACGACCTTTACTTGTCCTTGGGGAACCTACGCATACAAAGTACTTCCTTTTGCACTCTGTAATGCACTAGCAACCTTTCAAAGGGAAATACTAGGATTTTTTTCTAACTTGTTGGACTGCCTGGAAATCTTCATGGACAATTTTACACCTTATGGAGATGCTTTTGAAACAACATTAGTTAATCTAGAAAAAGTGTTGGAACGGTGTGTACAGAATAATGTTGCTTTGAGCACTGAATAATGTCACATGATGATGACTAAAGGGATCGTGCTTGGACACTACATTTATGCTGATGGAATTAAGGTATGACCTGCAAAAATAGTGGTAATTCTAAAAGTTCTAACTCCCAAAACACAAAAAGAGGTACGTAGTTTTTTGGGGCATGCAAGGTATTGCATGAGATTTATAGAAAAATTTTAAAAAATTGCATTGCCATTATTTTCCTTGCTCATGAAGGATGTTGATTTCTTGTGGACAAGGAAGTGTGAGTATGCCTTTTTAAATTTGAAATGTTGTGTATCAGTAGCTCTGATCTTATGAGGACCTAATTGGGAATTGTCGTTTCACATAGCTATAGATGCATCTCATATTGCTGTGGGTGCTATTTTGGACCAACTGGAGGATAAGAAACCTTATGTTATTGACTACATAAGCAAAATGTAACCCCAGATGAGCTCAATTACACAATGACCGAGAAGGAGTTCTTTACACTCATGCATGCCATCAATAAATTCAGACATTATATCACTAAGTATCAAGTATTTGTACACGCTGACCATTATACCATTAATTTTTTAATGAAAAATCCAATTACCAATGGTAGGATTACACACTGGTTATTGTTGTTACAAGAATTTGATATCACTATTGTAGATAATACTGGAAAAGATAATGTAGTAGCTGAATTTCTTTCTAGGCTAACTATTGATGACAATTTCATTCCCACTGACGATTCTTTCCCTCATGAATATCTTTTTTCTATTTTTGCTTACTCACCTTGGTATGGAGAGATAGATAATTATCTTACTACAGGGAAGTTTCCACAATATTTTTCCTCCAAGCAGAAAAGAAAGATTATATAGGAAAGTGCGACATATACTTGGATAGATGGGAACCTCTATCACACTAGACCAGATTTCCATATCAAACGATGTGTTAGAGAAGATGAGGTCTTTGATATCCTTAAAACCTGTCATGAGGAACCTTGTGGAGTGCACTTCTCAGAAAAATGGACATGATATAAAGTCTTTTCAACAAGGTATTATTGGCCAACAATATTTCAGGGTGCTAAGATGTTTGTGAAGGGATGTGATAGTTGTCAAAGAATGGGCCAACCATGGCAATCAGACGAGATGCCGTTACAACCCCAAATCATCTTAGAACCTTTTGAGAAGTGGGCTCTAGATTTTGTGGGACCAATTAATCCTTCATCTAGATAGATATCTTACATCTTGATATGCACTGACTATGTCACAAAATGGGTTGAGGCGAAGGCACTAACCAGAGCCACGGAGCAGGCCACCTCAAACTTTTTGTTTGAAGACATCTTTGTCCGGTTTGGCATACCTAGGGAGATAGTCACAGATGGAGGGCCCTATTGCACATCGCATAAGATCCAGGAGTTAAATGAAAAATATAAAATCCATCATACAATCACCACACCTTATCATCCATAAGAAAATGGCCAAGTGGAAAGCACTAACAAATTCAATGAGGGGATCCTTACTAAAACTGTGGCTAGTCATCGAAGAAATTGGGTTGATAAACTTCTAGAAGTGTTGTGTGCATATAGGACTATAGAGAGCAATACCATTGGATTCTCACCATATAGAACTTGTGTATGGTTAGAACCCTTTATTTCCTGTTGAATTTGAAATCAAGACACCAAGAACAACATTGTAGGTCAATTTGGATTTGGCTACAACATAAAAGTAGAGATTGAACTATCTCAATGAATTGGAGGAGAAACGGTTAGCTGCTATCCAACAAACAAAGATTTTCTAGTAGCAGAGAGCAAAGTGGGATGACAGATTTGTAAAGCAGAAGAAGTTCTAGAAAGGAGATTGGGATCTCTTATATGACTCAATATTTAAAGACTTCAAGGCTAAGCACTAGATGGCTAGGTCCCTATGAGGTAGATGCAATCTTTGACAATGGAACTGTAAATTTGGTGACCATTGACAGTGCGAGGATGGCATTACTTGAAAATGCGCACCATCTTCGGTTATATCACAAAACTAATTCAAGGGATTCATTTGTCAACATTGTCACAAATTCATATCTACAGATTACAGGAACATGGGAGAGCCCCCTCAGGCTGAAAAAATTCTATTTTTTCCAATAACTGTAACAACTAAAAATCAACTATGGTTGGTGGCTATTTCACCTTAAAACTCTTAAAAAAAATAAAATAATAATAATAATAATAACAAGATAGCTATGAAAGCCTTTATCAGGCATAGACATACACCTTTTGTAGTAGTTGAAAACCACCTAGTTGCAGCTGTTACACACTCTGTAAAAACATCTCTTATTTTAAAGTATATCTTACGATAAGTGTTGTTACATGATCACTTCTTCTTTATTTTTCTAGTAGAAATTAAAATAATATATATTAGTCATCTTGGTTGTTACATCTATAGCAGTTGATGACTTTTCATAAATAAAAGAGATATTTTATTGTAATAAATAGCATACATCACCATGATCCTCGTCATTAGAATTAAGTTGGTGCGTCTCACTGCCGAAGCCTGGTTCATGCGTCACGCTGCCCGTGATTTCGACCCACGTCACCCAGGTATGTCATCAAAAGGTAATATTGAATTCACTTTATTTGGTAATTATGGAAACTTATCATGACTTTTAACGATGGAGGACAGCTATCATATTTAAGCTGGAAGGGAGCGAATCATATTGCGACATGGCCGTCACATGATTTGTGATTATTCGAAAAATCCTGCAATTAAGGCATGATGACCTGGTAGTTATTGTTACTTAATGTTGATCATACCAAAAAGGGTGAGTGTACCATGAGACCTCCCCATGACTCATCATCAAGGAAAATTCACTGTGCAGTACGAATCATAAGTGCAAAATCCGAATTTGAAATCCTTACCTATGCCACTCTACCACCCTGCCATTTACCCTTGCTGAGAGTGTTGAATCCCCATTCAGAGTGGTCAGATAGTGGGAAGATAATAGTGCAGTCTGAAATAGATAAGTTGTGTGTTGATGACCCCAGCGCATCTAGAGGAAGGGAGAAGGAGGGGAAGCAACACTGAATTTTCATAATCAATGGTTGGAGAAGTAATACGGCATGAGCTAGGGTGCACAGAAGCCTCATAGGATTACCTTGAAGCAAGCCAAAATTTCAAGGAAGTAGGCTAGTTTGAATTCTTCCCGAGGTTAGAAGGATCAGATGGTGGTCTTTCCATGGAATTTACAAAGAATTCGGAAAGAAACCAAACAGAGGTCAGAGGGTTGAAGTTGGAGGTCATGGAAGAGGTGATTGCTAGAGTAACATGATTACCAGTGGAAGGCAAGAGTTGGTTCAACAAGAAGGTCAATGACCCCTCAATGAAAGGGGATTTTCTTCAACAAGAAGAGTCGGTGATAAAGAAAGGAAGGGGAATTGATAGACTATCACTACGCTCACCATGGGGTGATGTTTCCCTCTATCTCATCAAGTAAATTGGTCAGCACCAGTATTGCAGCAATAATGCTACAACTCCTGGGCTGCCTACTTTACTCTTATCAACCCGGTAGTTCGTAACAAACTTGGAAGCATCGGTGTTGTATGCACAAGTACTAGTTCTTACCGCAAGTTTTCACTTGGTCAGCCAGCACAAGATCACTAGGAGTTAAAGCCAACTTTATGGATTTCATAAGAAGCTCTATATGTGATGAAAGGAAAGAAAAATAGATGTTATTCTAACTGCAGAAAGGAGAAAGACTAAAATGTAAAGCAAGACTAGTGAACCCTAATTAACCAACTAATTCTACTTTTGCAGAAAGTGATATGAAAACCATGAAAGGAATGCCATTACCTATTCAAGGAAGTAAACAACATCTAAATATGCTATTTCTGGAAGTAAATAAGAAAAAAACATATTTCTGGATTTTATGTATTTTTATGTGAATTTGACATGCATGTAATTTATTGTGTGTGAATGTGGCAGCGAATAGGTTGTGTTGAAGGGCAGTTTTGGGACTTGAGAGGGTGTAGGATGGTGTGGATGGGTCCTAGGAGGTCTTAGGTGGCCTTCTGGAGGATTTTCCCACCTTCAGCATTCAAAAGGAACCCTATAGGAAAGTCTACATGAGGACACAAGGAATCTACAGGAGGAAAAACAACGTTCTACAGGAGGCCTACGAGAGGATGCCGAGAGTTGTTTTCACTTTTTGAGGGTGTCAAAATGGGTGAAAGAGGTGGATGAAGGTTGGAATGAGCTGTTAGGGTGCCTATGGCCTACCATGAACCACCAAAAGAGAAAAATATGATTGGATTTGCTTAAGGAGAGAAGAAGAATTTATATGGAAAATGCAGGAAACTAAGGGAGAATTGAGGTGAGACTTGGGCGACTTGTAGGGCATGGATCAGATGAAGGATGGGATAGCTGATAGGTTGACCCACTGCTAGAAGAGATATGTTGCAAAGGAACTGACAGTCAACCAATAAGATCAAACAAGCAATGAAATGAGTGCATCTAGAAAAACAAAGTTTTGCATCAAACTAGTTTAAACCATGATCTATGAAAGTAAATGCTGAGTAATGCTCCAAGAAAGGAAAGAATGGAAGAATACTATTGCAAATAAATAAGTGAGGAGGATGAAGAAGATCTTAAGCAAAACAAAATTGGACTATTAACCTACTAAAATGTTGCAAACACTAGAAGTCCTATGAATGAGGAAAATTTGTGTTTTTGGGGCAGCAAGAGGGCCTTTGCCTCAAACCATGGTCCCAAAGGGAGGAAGAGAGGCCAAGGCATTATTTCTAGCCTCTTGAATCTTTTCTTTATCACTGCTTAACCTGCTATAGAAAGCACAAATGGAAGCAAACTATTGAACCATCAAAAGCAACCTATTCTTAACCATAAAAGAAATACATCTAAGAACAACCTAATCTACAAACTGAAATAAAAAATACAAATACATGTAAAGAGGAGCTTGGTTGCTTGGATTGGGCCCTAACCCAAGAGCTTCAGCCCTTTGAGGTAACTCAGTGCTAACTCAAAAAGGATTCCTTTTTCATTATCCAAAATAATAATAAGATTACATGAAACTGTCAAAAAATAATAAGCTCGAAGTTGAGAAGAGTCTACATAAGAAAAAATCCAACAAAAATCTAATCCTAGTGAGGCCCTATGCCTCTCTACTTATGTTGGAAATAATATTGAGAGGATGGCTGAATCAGTTTTAGCAACTTAACAATATTTCATTCCCATAAACAAATTTATATACGCTACTTCTGTTAATTGCGTATATACACAACTATGTTTAGAGCAACCATTGTATACCTTATAAAATTATTATTTACTCAGTTGATCTTTAATCTGTGTATCAGAACCATATAAGCAGTAAAAGATACAGTAAAAATAGAGCAGACATTCAAACACAAGAACACAAGATATAAGGTGGAAACCCAATGTGGGTGAAAACCATCTGCTATAATTTGTCTCTATCTTCTTTAAATAAGAAACTTCTTTTTATAACATTTTTGTACTGTGCAGTCTTATACCAGTATGCAGGCTTCTACCTGTAGAAGGCTACAACCTTCTCTCATTCTCCAGCTTCTCCTGGAAGGGAGCTACAACCCCCTTAGCTCTTGTACTAGCTAATGTACTAGTACGTAGGTGTTGACCTACAAAAGGCTACAACCTTCTCTTTTCTTCCAGGGACCACGTTTCATAAATTTTTAGACTGGATCAACAAATAGCATCAATCGAACATCAAAATATATCTGCATCAATCAATCTCCATTGCACTTAACCAAAACTGAATCAAACAATCACTTCTCTGAATGTTGTAAGCAGAATACAGTAATAGTACCAGAACCCAAAACATTGCAACAATAAATAGAAGTAGCTAAAACATATTATATGAGATGTACGCTACTTCAATGTGTCGAACCTGTCTACATACACTATTATATGAAGGCAAACCTATGTATACGCTGTTTTGAATTGTTGAACTAGTGTGTATACGCACTTTTGCTATAATGAACCTGTGTACATATTTCTCTTCAAGCTTTAAGATCTTGACCCATCAAGAGAACTTATACTTCTTCAAGCACTCAGGTTCTTCCTTGATTCAGATCCAACTATGCACCATAACCAAATGACCAGTATTCTAGATCTTGCTCTTCATTAGATATTCAATTCTTGAGTGCCTTTGCCTAATGATCTCCTCCTCCTTTTATAGTCTCAGGCCTTACTCAATAACATGGTCCAAAACTACATAGAATCAATACCTTGGACCAAATACCTGGGGTCAACACTTCGGTCAAGACACCTTGGATCAATACCACAAGTCAAAATACCAGGGACCAAATACCATGGACCAAAACCAAGTTTTCCCACATGTACATGCTTTTCCTTGTGTGAAAGTATGTGCATACGCATATGCACCTTTTGTTCAGCGATCTCGAGTGTATATGCGGATTAGTTAAGTGGAACCTGTGTATATCTCTTTTTCTTTCATTCTGATAGCCTTAACTATGATCTGTTATCTGAGTGAGTTTCCATCAAGCACAACACCTAAGTCATAGTGCCAAATCTATGTCATAATGCCAACAATCTCCCCCTTTGGACTTGATGGCAACCCAAAGTCACTCTCCCCCTTTGTCATCAAGGCCAAAGGGTTATTCTCCCCCTGAGTACATGTTGAATTCTTTGATTTGCTGAAGAGTGCTATCCATGCTCCCCTTGACTGTAAGAAAGTTCTGCAAAAAGATGTTCTACAAGAAGAACATGACTCTATACATCATAAATGACCTTCCTATCACCAAAGGTTCATGCATACATCTATCTCCCAACCAAGTGGGGGTATACCAAGATTGACTCATCCACCCAACCAAGTGGGGAAACAAAACAGGTCATTACCTGACCTTGATAGGAAAATATACTCATGACATAGAGGAAAAATATCTAAAACAAGACTATGACAGTCATCAACAACTATCATCAGCAGCATCTGTCAATCATCATCCAGACTAGCAAACATGATCTCCCTCTGCACATGCTCCACCTGAAACAAAAACCGCTGTGAAATTATACCAAGATCTTCTAGGATAATGCCAATCAATGCATTATTAGAAGTATATGCACCCCATGAACTTGTGCTAGATGGTCTTCATCAAACTCACATACAACCACTTTTCTCCGAAACAGAAAAATGTCAGCAATAATACGATGCATCAACTACTCCCAGCTTCTGTCTGAGGTATTCAAATGTCTCCTTGGGTAGTGGTTTGGTGAATATATCAGCAACCTTTTCCTTGGAGGGAACATACTCCAATTTGACCATTTCTTCAAGCACTTATTCCCAGAGAAAATGATATTTGATAGGTATGTGCTTGGTCTTTGAATGCATGACTGGATTCTTCGAAATATTGATTGCACTTGTATTATCACATAGAATGGATAGAGATGGAGTGCATGTGATCTGAATGCCTTGTAATGTTCGCATCATCCAAAGGAGTTGTGTGTAGCAAGATGCAGTAGCCACATATTCTGCTTTAGCTGTAGATAATGCAATCGAACTTTGTTTCTTGCTAAACCAAGATACTAATCTGGAACCCATATAAAATGCACCACTACTAGTACCTTTTTTGTCATCCATTCCTCCTTCCCAATCTGCATCTATATATGCATGAAGTGTAAGATCTGTATCCCTAGGATACCATAAAGCAAAATTTTGAGTTCGTTGAAGATATTTGAAGATCCTTTGGACTACTTGAAGGTGTGCTTCCTTTGGAATTGCTTGGAATCTTCCAACTATTCCTACTACATGCATGATGTCTGGTCAGGTACCTGTTAGATAGAGCAAACTACCAATCATGGATCTGTAGGTTGGTTGATGTACAACTGTTGATCCATCATTTGCGCTTAGGCTGAATCCTGTTACCATAGGAGTACATACTAGTTTAGATTCTTCCATGCCATATTTCTTCAAGATCTACTTGAGGTACTTCATTTGTGATAGAAAAGTACCATCTTTATTTTGTTGAACATGTAAACCAAGAAAATATGTGAGCTCACCAAGAAGGGACATTTCAAATTCTTTTTGCATTACCAAAGCAAATTTTTGACTCGTGGCTTCTTCATTACTCCCAAAAATGATATCATCAACATACACAATAAGTATTATCAATTTATCATTGTCAATTTTTATATATAGATTACTATCAACTGATCCTTTTGAAAAACCTTGTTGATGAAGGTATTTGTCAAGATGATAATACCAAGCCCTTGGAGCTTGTTTTAGACCAGAGAGAGCTTTTCTGAGTCTGCATACAAGTTTTGGATCATTTCCAAGGATGAATCCATCTGGTTGCTCAATATAAACTTCTTCTTCTAGATCTCCATAAGAAAGGCAGATTTCACATCCATTTGATATACTTTGAACTTCTAAAAGCTAGAAAGAGCAAGGAACATTCTTATGGCTTCTAGTCTAGCAATAGGTGCAAAAGTTTCTTCAAAGTTTATACCTTCTTGTTGAGCATACCCTTTACAAACAATTTTGGCCTTGTTTCTAATAACTTCTCCATTTTCATCTAGCTTGCTTTTGAATATCCATTTGATTCCTATGACATTCTTATCATGAGGTCTAGGAACTAATTCCCAAGTATTATTCTTTTCAATTTGCTCAAGCTCTTTATTCATGGCCTTGACCCAGAATTCATCTTTGCATGCTTCATGAAAATTTTGCAGTTCAATGGAGGAAATCAATGGTAGATAGCTTGAAGGTTCTGTGATAGTTCGTCTTGTGTGTACACCTGCCTCTTTCTGTCTCAAAATTTGAGTCTCTAGATGAGTTTTTTGAACATATCTGGATGGAGTCTTTTCTTCTACCATTATCTACCCTTATGGTGCTTCATTGTTTTATTCTTCTTCAACATTAGTCTGAGTTGATGTGGAAGGATAATCCTCATCTTCTTCCCACTCTTTAGTTTTTACTTGCTCTGAATTTTCTCCTACTTCATCAACCACAACATCAATACTTTCAACAATTTTCCTTAGTCTTTCATTATAACACTTGTATCCTTTACTTCGGGAAGAGTAACCAAGGAGAATGCCTTCATCTACTCTAGGTTCAAACTTGCAAAGTTTTTAATCAGTCCTTTTGATGTAACATTTACTTCTAAAAACTTTGAAGTATTTTACAGTAGGAGTCTTACCATACCAAAGTTCATGAGGAGTTTGAGTGTTGTTTACCCGAACATTTGTTTTGTTGAGAATAGTGATGGTAGCAAATGCAGCGTCTCCCTAGAAGGTTGTAGGAGTTCCAGACTCATCTAGCATAGCATGGCCATTTGTTGAGTAGTTCTGTTCACCCTTTCTACCACTCCATTTCACTAAGGAGTCCTTGCGGTAGAGAATTCCCTTCTTGTTCCATGTTATTCACAAAAGTCAAAGAATTCATCCGAGGTAAATTCCCCTCCTTGATCAGACCTAAGGCATTTGATTTTGTGATTTGATTCATTTTCAACCAAAGCTCTGAAGGCTTTGAACTTTTCAAATGCTTCATCTTTATGCTTTAGAAGTCCTATCCAACACATTCTAGAAAAGTCATCAATGAACAGTATAAAGAATTCGTCTACAGGAGGTGAATGTTTCCTTGATGGACCACATAAATCAATGTGGAAAAGTTCAAGAGGCTTACTAGTTGATCCTTCCTTCTCAGGAAAATGTGCTCTCGTTTGCTTACCAAATTGACATGACTTGCATATTGTATTTTCTAGAATTTTGATGTCAGGAAGATCGTGAACAACCTCGAATTTGCATGCTTTCCTTATCTGGGGGAAGCTTAGATGCCCCAATCTTCTGTGCCATAACCAGTGTTCATCATTATTGTTGATATAGTGTGGTTTTTGTCCTCCCTTGAGCATGTATAAATTATTTGGAGTTCTTGTGCCTTTGATCATTGTTTCTCTTGTATCAAGCTCACGAACAACACATCCATTTGATCGAAATACTACCTCATTTCCTTGATCACACATTTGACTGACACTCAATAGATTATGCTTTAAACTATCAACATACATAACATTCCTAGCTTTAACCTTTTATTTTAAGAGAACAGAGCCTTTACCTTCCATGACTATAGGGGTTTCATTTCCAAATGAGACCTTCCTTTCCTTTTCTAATGCACTATATGACTAAAGTTCTTCTTTATCACCTGTCATGTGTTTTGAGCATCCATTGTCAATGTACCATTGATTTTCTTGTCCTTCTGCATATAAGGCTATGCCACATCTTTCGATTTGTGGTTCTTTATTTTTCCATGTTTTGGGACCCAATGAAGCTTGCTCCTTCTGAGATGTTTGCCGAAATTTACTCCTGCATTCAGAGTCTTCATGACTGAAGTTGTTATAGATAGTGCATTTTATTTGATTTTCAAGAGCAGAGAAGTTATTGTAGGTCCTTTTCATGATCCCAGACACATTCCTTTGATTTCGTGCTTCTCTAGTCATGATGGTCTTGTAAGCAACACATTGAGCAACTTTGTGTCTAAAGTTATGATGAGGAAAACATTGGCCACTAAAGAAATTCCTGCGATTATCGAATCTACTGACCTGATGATTGTAGTGTCCATTGACATTCATTCTTGAAGCAAATTGAGAATGATTTACCTGCACAGGTTGGTTATAGCTTCTGCTCATCCTTGAAGTAGATTGAACTCAATTTACCTGGTGATCTGCTTTAAACCTCTACCGACGATTATCAATTTGTTCATTTCTCCTTGCTGCATCAAGATAGCTTTTGGAGGTTGATGGCTTTTGTGCTTGAGATGGTTCTTCAGTATATCCAAGACCTGTCTCTATTAGAGGAGAACGCTGCACCTTGATGATTTCATCTAAAGTTTCTCATCCTTTAGCAAACCTAGGATTAAGGACTTTTGTTTTCTCAAATTCTTTTCTTAGACCCATAATTTCACATTCTAACTTTTCATTGTGTTTTTCCCTTTTAGCAAGTTGGAATGTCAGAGTATCTATAATCATACTCTTTTCTTCTAAATAGATTTTAATTTCAGAAATTTCTTCATAGAGACCATCTTCATCTAAAGCATCTAAAAAATCATCATCTTCAAAAGCCATCAGAATTCTATAATCATTACTATTTTCATCTTCATCACTATTTGATAAACCATCATTATCTTCATGTGTATAGTAGTTCTTCTTATTTACACTTTGTTTTCTATTCCATTTTGCTGATTCCTTACCTTTATCAAGCTTATCTTTGTGAGGACATTTGGCAGCATAATGACCTACTCTTCCACAAGCACAACATTTGAAAGGTAGTTTACCTCTGAATCTTCCAGAACCCTGTTGAAGGTTCTTGACAAAGTTTGATTCTTCCTCTCCTTCTGATGTATGTCCTAACTCATTGAGTTCTCCTCTTCCTAAAGCTTTGAATGTGGCTTCTCTCATATTTAATGGACCCCCTTTCTCATTTCATAAGTAGTTAGGATTCCATGCTGCTGTGACATAGTAAAACTCTGAAGATCCTGCTTCTCTTCTATGGCAAAAACTTTTGATTCAAACTTAGAAGTCAAGGATCTTAGAACATTTTCAACTAAAATAAATTCTTTTGTCTCTTCACCCAAGTTTTTCATGTGATTAGCAATCTCATCTATACGTAATAAATAATTAGCTACACTTTCATCACTATGCATTCTGAGAGTTTCATATTGAATTCTCAGAGATTGTAGTTTTGCACGTTTTACCTAATCGTCTCCTCCATAGCTTAGAATGATCTTGTCCCATATTTCTTTGGCGATTTTGAGTTGTAGAAACTTGACGAATTCTAATTGTGACTGACTTCCCTATAGACTAATGACAGCTTTTGCATTTGTTTCATACTACTTTTTACCTGTTGTATCTGTAGGAGTTGTTGATGGAAATGTGTATCCTCCTTCCATGATATCCCAAACATCTGTTCCAAGAGATTGAAGATAGGTTGTGGTTCTTACCTTCCAATAGACGAAGTTTCTCCCATCAAAGATTGGTGGCTTGATGGATGCCTCTCTTTTGTAGTTTCTCATGATGATAGATCTTCCTTCAAGAAATCAAGCTTCTTCTGAAGGACCTGCTCTAATTCCAATTGTTGGAAATAATACTAGGTGGGTGAATTAATATTAGCAACTTAACAATATTTCATTTCCATAAAAATATCTATATACGCTACTTCGTTTAGTGCATCTTGCGTATATATGCAACTGTGTTTAGAGAAACTAGTGTATACCTTGTAAACTTTATTTAGTCAGTTGATCTTTAATCTGTGTATTAGAACCATATAAGCAGTAATAGGTACAATAAAAATAGAGCAGAAAATCACACACAAGAACACAAGATATAAGATGGTGATTTGATAATCTCCCAATGAGTGACCTCAGTTAAGAATTATTAAATGAAGGTATTATAGACTCATGTGTTGGTGTGTGTGTCTATGTTATTTAAGCAATTGATCAATCAAATTGCAATACACATACACTTGAAATGGAAAACAACAGAGAAATACAATAAGCAAAGACAAGAACACAAGAAATTAATAAGGATTTCACCTTATCCTCCAGGGCTACATCTTTGGCCCAGCTCTCAGTCGTGACCTTCCTTTTACTGTGTCTTGAAGTAGAGAATTATAATGAAGGAGCTCAATATGTGTCTCCTGAAACAGATTGGCTTGGCAGGGTGGTTCTCAGATTCCTCGGCCACTAGAGTACACAGACTCTTTTCCTTGCTAGCTCTTTGACCTCTCTGGTCAAATAGATCCTCTCAGGGACGGCTCAAATCTCTCAATATCTCTAGTGCTCAACACTACCCCTGGTCAGCTTGCCCCTTCTGTCCTCTTTCTACTTTTTTCTTTATTGGTTGTTCTCTTCTCTATCTTCTATCTTCGGTGTTCCTCTCTAGGTCACCAACTCCCCTATCTTTTCTATTCTCTATTCATGGCTTTAAAGACATTCAGGCTCATGGTGATTCAGTTCCTCTTCCACCTTCGTTAGATCACCTACTTGCATTTGTGCTTGGAGCTCCCTGTTCTTGGCGTCATCATTTGGCTCAGAGGGAGTGGCCACTTATCCTTCTATGAACTGCATCAACCTACGTCGTCGATTCAATTCTTCATTTACGTCATGGAATGAGTCTTCCGCCACCTTGGTGGTCAAAGCAGACCTCAAATTATTTTAAATCACAACTTATTCCCTCGTTAAATCCATCTTCTCCATCAGGCACAATCTCAGCCATTAGATCTGGAGCCCCCAGATCTGACGTCATTCGCTCGTCCCACACGATTGACTAGCTCGATTGTTAGCACGCAATGAGTGGCAATTTTCTCTCTACTCTACCTACCACGTGTTGAGTGCTGAGTGGGATCACTCCTTTTCCATCAAAACTACATACCACCCATGGATGCCCCCAATCAATACCACCGGTTTTGGAGCAAGTCCCGCCTTTAGCGCTTAGCCTTTTGTCCCATGGTTTTCCCAGGTCCCATGTGACCGAGTACTCGGGGTTTTCTCCATTTTGAGGTTTTTTTCCCAATGATGCGTGCATCAAAAACCTCCTTTGTTTCCTGATCTGGGCCTCCCAAGGGCTAATTTTGCCTCCTGCATAATCTCCTTGGGCCTCGATCAATGCTTTTTGACCAAGGTCCTCATCGTTCCATGCTAGCTGCCATTGCCACTGGTTTAGAGGTGTTTTTGATCACTATTTAAAAACTTTGAAGTCTTTCCTGACCTAATACAGCCATGGCTTTGTTAATTATTCTTTATGGATACAATTCAAATCATGGCCTTCCCATTGAAAAGCTTTTGGACCACCAAAAGTTGGTTTTCTTTCAAGCATCGACTAAGTGAGGGTACTGTTGTCTCACTTGCCCAATCTCAATCCACTTTTCACTACTCAGCTTCAAACCTTTGAGTCCAATTCTAAGGTACTCAACATCTCCTCTATGCATTGTCCTCACCTTCCTATCTAAGACTGTGTCTTCCTACAATTCATTCAAATATTCAAGTAGCAGGTCATTAAAAGAAGGCAATTGAGTTTGCTCTTCATGATCCTCAATCATTGAAGCTTCAAACAATATCAAGCAATCTGCATTTACGACTGAGTAGATGTGCATGTATGCTAGTAGATCAAGGCGAAAAGCATTTTCACCAATCTTCTTAGGTATCCTAAAAGTTCCATACCTGATAGGCTTTAGCTTTTTACCTTCACCTTGCATCCTATCCATACTAATATATAGTTAGACCTGGTCTCGAACTTGAAAACTATGCTCCATCTGATGCTTGTCATGTCTAGCCTTGTATTTGGCTTGGCTCTTTTCCAGCTATTCCTATATTGCCTGGTGGATTTCCTGGATATGTTCAATGAACCTAGTTGCCTTGTCCACATCACTGTGTCCATGAACTATGGTATCTTTACCAAAGAAAAAATCCCAAGGACTTGATGTGAAACTAAAACAGGTCTCAAAAGGAGATCTTTGTTTAGAAGAGTGTTTTGCTCTGTTGTAAGCATGTTGCACATAACACAAATATTCATCCCAAGGCTTAGGATGTTTGCTGCAATATCCTCTGAGTACCTAGATCGCTATCCTGTTAACAACTTCTGTCTGGTCATTGTTTTGTGGATGAAAAGATGTGCTTTTATTCAGTTGGGTGTGCATCAGCTCCCACAAACTTAACTAGAACTTCCCCACAAATCGGGTGTGTCGATCAGATACAATAGAAGTGGGTAATCCAAAATGAACCCATACATGTTCAAATAATAGTTTTTCAGTTTGTTCAACTGTAATATGCTTATTACAAGGTATCAAAATGCACATTTTTCTGAACCTATCCACGACCACATACAGATAATCATGACGTTTTCTAGGCTTAGGCAGTCCTCCAACAAAATCTATGGAAACACTTTCCCAAGGGTGAGGAGGAACTTGTAATGGAGTGTACAAGCCTAGTTTTCTATTGATGGCCTTGCTTTTAGCACACATGGTACACCCTCTTACATATCTAGAAACTATCTCATTCATTTTCAGCCAATAACAAAATCTTTGCAGTTGTGTAACTATTTCACTTACCCCAAACTGACCTGATATCAGAGAAGTGTGTGCCTCTCTCATTATCTTTACTCCCTCTATTTGTGGAATGCAAAGTTTCCCACAATGATACAAGAGTCATTCCTTCACATCATAATCCAATTCTTCTACCTTTTTGCCTTGAGTCAATGTTGCATATACATCTTTAAAGTCTATATCTAGAGAATATTGTTCAATGTAGCTTTCATGTAGTATAGAATTATGCTTAAGTATAGTAGATGCATTTATAATGGATCTAGATAGCATGTCTACAAATTTGTTGTGTATGCCCTTTTTATATCTGATGACCAAATGAAACTATTGTAGAAAACCCATCCATCTGTAATGTCTTAATTGCTGCAACCTAGTTTGGGAGTGTAGATATTGAAGTGGTTGATGATTAGTATGTATTACTATCTCTTTGCCCATTAAATAAAGTTTCCACTTTTTCACACTCTAAACCAATTCTTTATCATATGTAGGATAGTTAACTACTGCAGAATTAAAAGTCTCAGAATGATAACATATGGGTTTATTGTGTTGTGTCAACACTGCTCCCATGGCATAGTCACTGGCATCTGTTTGGATCTCAAATGGTCTTTGTAGATCAGGCAGTGCTAGTACGGGTGCCGTACTAATCTTTTCTTCCAAGGTGTCAAAGGCTTTCTGATGTTTGCCTCCCCACTTAAACACCTTGTTCAATCATGTTAAAGCATGTAAGCGAGCTACAATTGAGGAAATGTTAGAGATGAGCTTCCTCCAATATTATGCTACTCCTAAGAAGCTTCTCACTTCTATAGCAGACTTGGGTTTAGGCCAGTTTACAATGACTGCCACTTTAGAGGGATCTGTTTTCAATTCACCATCCCGTACTATATGACCCAAATAATTTAGAGATGTTTTTCAAAATTCACATTTTGAGAGTTTAACATAAATTTTTTCTCTTTTCAAAACATCCAATGTCTTCTTAACATGCTTTACTTGTTCCTCCCACATTTCGCTAAAAACCAAAATGTCATCCAGATACACAATAACAAAATCATCAAGAAAAGGTTTGAGTACATCATTCATTAATCTCATGAAGGTAGCAGGGGCATTGGTCAAGCCAAAAGGCATAACCAACAACTCATACAATCCCTACTTTGTTTTGAAAGTAGTCTTCCATGCATCTTGCTCTGCAACTCTGACCTGATGGTATCCAAAGTGAAACTCGAGCTTGGTAAAATAAACAGCTTCCTTTAATTGATCTAAAAGATCATCTATGCGAGGAATGGGATAATAATTTTTGATTGTTATATTATTAAGTGTTCAGTAGTCAATATGCTTTCTCCACGAGCCATCTTTCTTTCTCACCAAAATGATTGGTGACCCACATGGTGATGTGCTAGGCAACTCCTGCAAGTCCTTCACCTGCTTCTTGATTTCAGCATTCTCTAAAGTAGACAACTTGTACATTCCAATGTTAGGCAATGGAACATCTTGTTGCAAAATAATATCATGTACTATTTCCTTTTTGGGTGGCAAACTTTTAGGTTCCTGAAACAAGACATCATACTCTGAAACAATCTTTTCTATATCAGCTTGTTGCTTAGCATTACAACCCTCAAATACATTGGCTTTATCAAGTTTCTTTTCCTTTAAATCCATTAGTAAGAATTGTTTGCATGAATTTATCACTCTTTTCATTTGCCCCGAGTTTATGAGAGTATTATTATTCTTGAGCTTATGACCTCTTACAAAGTATTCGATTCCATATTTAACAAGTAGATACTTGTTCTTAGCTCTATAGAAAATAGTTTTTCTATCATACAAGTAAGGAATTCCTAAAACAATTCCACATATATCCAAAGGAATTATGTCTAACTCAACCTCATCTACAAACGTTGACCCAAAAGAAAACTTGAGTTTGCACTGTCTAGTCACTTGTAGTTGTGCTTTATCATTTAACCATCCTAATGGGTAGTGTTTCTTGTGAGGTGTAGTTGCTAATCCCAATTTCCTTACAATTGCTTCAGAAAATCAAATATACATGTGAGCCAATATCAAACAAAGTATCAATCTTTTGATGTTTGGAAACAACTCGAATATGGAAAAGCTCATGTCTTTTTCTCTCATGTTCTTCATCAATAACAGATTGACCATAGGTACTAATAGACACTTCAGAATTCTTACCTTTTATACTTGTGGCTGCAATGATTGTTTCATCTCCCAAGTCTGACCCCAAATATTTTTGAATAGCTGCAACAATCTTCTTCTTCTTGCCCTCAGACTTCTTAGGTTTCAGCTCTGGATGCAGAATCCAACAGTGCTCATCATCATGCCCATCCTTTTTATAACGAGTGCATGAAGCTTTGCCTTTCTGTATAGTGTTAGCCTTCCATGCTTTCCACTTCCGCTTTCTTTTCTCCTTGCTCTTGCTTGGAGTGGGTTGGGATGGTCCCCCAACTTCTGGATTTCCATTCTTTCCTCTAGCCTCTAGATGAGTAACTTGTACAGATACCTCATCTATACTAGTGGGATTAAACATGAGGATGGTATGCCTCATGTAGCTGTGTAGACCACCAATGTACATCAAAAGAGTCTCTGGTGAGTCTAATGAGATCCCTAGAATCAATTCTCTCTTTCTAAATTCTGGAGTGTACCCTTGCACACTTTGCCCTTTCAACTACCAAAGAGTTTGCCAACTCATCTTGGCTTGTTGCATGTAGGCCAATCGATAGAACTGCTTCTTGATTGTAGAAACAAAGTCACTCCAGACAGAGATAGTCTTCCCATGTCTTTTCATGTTAGCTTGGGTTCTACTTTCCCACCAAACCAAGGTAGTGCCTTCTAGGCGTAGGCTTGCCAGCTGATTTTTTCTCTTGTTTGAGTTGATGTTTTGCACTCTACAATGCACATCAATTTGTCTAATCCAATTGTCAAAATTTTAAGCATTTAGCTCTCCATCATATATAGGCAAGTCAAATTTAACATCTAGCTTGATCAAAGATGCTTTCTTATTATGCACAGGGCTATTAGGAGGTGTGAGAAAGCTTTCTTCTTTCCCTTTTCCTTTTCAGTGGTCATGTTTATGAGATTCTTCTTCTTCTTTATCTTGTTTAGAACCTGATGAATCTTCATCCTTATGCTTTCTAAAGTCCTTTTACATTTCTTCTACCATAGACTTTATAGCTAGGAAAGTCTCTATGAATTGAGGGTCTAGCCCCATAGAACCTTCCTCTGACATTGTCTTCCAAGGATAGACTCTCCCAATTTCAGGATTAGTTTCGACCAACTCTGCTTCCCCTAATTTGAGATTTTATCTAGTAAGCATTCACCAGCTAAACCAGCACAATCTTGTCTAACCTTACAACCTAAAGCTCTGATAACACTTGATCTGATAATCGCCCAATGACTGACCTCAATTAAGGATTATGTAATCAAGGTATTATAGACTCATATGTTGGTGTGTGTGTCTATGTTATTTAAGCAACGAATTGATCAGATTGTAATACACAGACACTTGAAATGGAGAACAATAGAGAAATACAGTAAGCAAAGACAAGAACACAAGAAATTAATAAGGAGTTCACTCTATCCTCCAGGGCTACATCTCCGGTCTAGCTCTCAATGGTGGCCTTCTTTTTATTGTGTCTTGAAGTAGAGAATTACAATGAAGGAGATCAATATGGGTCTCTTGAAATAGATTGGCTTGGCAGAGTGGTTCTCGGATTCCCCAACCACTAAAGTACACAGACTCTTTTCCTTGCCAGCTCTTTGACCTCTCTGGTCTGACAGATCCTCTCAGGGATGGCTCGAACCTCTCAAGCTCTTTGGTACTTGATGCTTCCCTTGTTTAACTCGACCCTTTTGTCTTCTTTCTACTTTTTGCATTACTGGTTCTTCTCTTCTCTGTCTTCTGCCTTTTTTTTTCCTCTCTGGGTCCCCAACTCCCCTGTTTTTTCTGTTCTCTGTTCATGGCTTTAAAGTTATTCGGGCTCATGGCGATTTGGTTCCTCTTCCACCTTCATTGGATCACTTGCTTGCAGCTGTGCTTGGAGTTCCCTGTTCTTGGCGTCATCATCAAGCTCACAAGGAGTGGCCACTTCTCGTCCTATGAACTGTGCCAGCCTGTGTCGTCAGTTCAATTCTTTGTTTACATCATGGAATGAGTCTTCCGCCACCTTAGTGGTCAAAGTAGACCTCAAATTCTTCTAAATCATGGCTTATTCCCTCGTTAAATCTGGCTTCTCTATCAAGTGTGATCTCAGCCATTAGATCTAGAGCCCACAGATCCGACTTCGTTTTCTCATCCTACGCGGTTGACTAGCTCGACCGTTAGTGCGTGATAAGCAATGGTTTTCTCTCTCCTCTGCTTGCCACGTGTCAGGAACTAAGTGGAATCGCTCCTTTTCCATCAAAACTACTTACCACCCATGGACAGCCCTAATCAATACCGTTAGTTTTGGAGCGGGTCTCGCCTTTAGCACTTATCCTTTTGTCCCACGGTCTTCCTAGCTCCCACATGAGCAAGTTCTTGGGGCTTTCTCTATTTTGAGGGTTTTCGCCCAACAATGCACAATTAGCACTAATTGAACATCAAAAACCTCCTTTTCTTCCCAATCTGGGCCTCCCAAGGGCTAATTTCATCTCCTGCGCAGTCTCCATGGGCCTCAGTCAGCGCGCTTTGACCAAGGTCCTCGTTGTTCCACGTTGGCTACCATTGCCACTAGTTTAGAGGTGTTTTTGGTCATTGTTTTCAGTTATTTTAAGTCTATCCTAACCTGGTATAGCCATGGCTCTATTAAGTATTCTTTATGGATCCAATTCAGATCAGGTGGAAACCCAATGTGGGTGAAAACCACTTGCTGCAATTTGTCTCTATCTTCTTTAAATAAGAAACTTCTTTTTACAATATTTCTGTACTAGTGCAGTCTTATACCAACACGCAGGCTTCTACCTATAGAAGGCTACAACTTTTTCTCATTCTCTAGCTTCTCATGGAAGGGAGCTACAACCCCCTTAGCTCTTGTACTAGTTGATGTACTAGTACGTAGGTGATGACCTACAGAAGGCTACAACCTTCTCTTTTCTTCCAGGGACCACGTTTCATAAATTTTCAAACTGGATCCATCAATAGCATCAATCAAACATCAAAATATATCTGCATCAATCAATCTACCTTGAATTTAACCAAAACTGAATCAAATAATCACTTCTCTGAATGTTGTAACCAGAATACAGTAACAGTACCAGAACCCAACCAGAACCTAGAACACTGCAACAGTAAATAGAAGTAGCTAAAACATATTATATGATACGTATGCTACTTCAACGTGTTGAACCTGCATGCATACACTATCATATGAAGCCAAACCTGCATATGCATTGTTTTGAATTGCCGAACCAATGTGTATACGGACTTTTGCTGTATTGAACTTGTGTACAGATTTCTCTTCAAGCTTTAAGATCTTGACCCATCAAGAGAACTTATCCTTCTTCAAGCGCTCAGGTTCTTCCTTGATTCAGATCTAGCTATGCATCATAACCCAATGACCAGTATTCTATATCTTGCTCTTCATTAGATATTCAATTCTTGAGTGTATGTGCCTAATGATCTCCTCCTCCTTTTATACTCCTAGGCCTTACTCAATACCATGGTCCAAAACTACTTAGAATCAATACCTTGGATCAATACCATGGGTCAAAATACCAGGGACCAAATACCATGGACCAAAACGAAGTTTTCCCACATGTACGTGATTTTCCTCGCGTGAAAGTGTGTGCATACGCATACGCACCTTTTGGTTGGAGATCCCACATGTATACTGAGATTGGTTAAGTGGAACCCATGTATATCTCTTTTTCCTTCATTCTGATAGCCTGAACTGTGATCTGTTATCTAAGTGAGTTTCCATCAAGGACAACACCTATGTCATAGTGCCAAACCTATGTCATAATGCCAACAATCTCCCCCTTTGGACTTGATGGAAACCCCAAGTCACTCTCCCCCTTTGTCATCAAGGGCAAAGGGTATCCTCCCCCTGAGTACATGTTGAATTCTCTAATTTGCTGAAGACTGTTCTCCATGCTCCCCCTGACTGTAGGCAAGGTCTGGAAAAAGATGTTCTACAAGAAGAACATGACTCTATACATCATAAATTACCTTCTTATCACCAAAGATTCATGCATACATCCATCTCCCAACCAAGTGGGGTTATACCAAGATTGACTCATCCACCCAACCAAGTGGCGATATACCAAAAGTTTATACATGATAAAACAAGAACATTACATCATCCATCCCAGGCATAGTGGGGAAACAAAATAGGTCGTTACATGACCTCAATAGGGAAAGATATTCATGAAAAAGAGACAAATATCTTAAAAAAGACTATGATTGTCATCAACAACTATCATCAGTAGCATCTGTCAATCATCATCCAGACTAGCAACCATGATCTCCTCTACACATGCTCCACTTGAAACAAAAATAGCTGTGAAATTATACCAAGATCTTCTAGGATAATGCCAATCAATGCATTATTAGAAGTATATGCTCCTCTTGAACCTGTGCCAGATGATCTCTGTCAGATCCATATTAGACACTTTTCATCCTCAGTCTAGCCCATTATTTTTCTTCAAACCAACATATACGTGACTATATCCACAAAAACTGGCGTATGTACGGAGATACTCTTCATGAAACTCGCGTACAACCAATTTTGTGATGCATCAACTACTCCCAGCTTCTGTCTGTGGTATTCAAATGTCTCCCTAGGTAGTGGTTTGGTGAATATATCAGCAACCTATCCCTTGGAGGGAACATACTCCAATTTGACCTTTTGTTCAAGTACTTGTTCTCGGAGAAAATGAAATTTGATAGGTATGTGATTGGTCTTTGAATGCATGATTGGATTCTTCTAAACATTTATTTCACTTGTATTATCACATAGAATGGAGATAGATGGAGTGCATGTGATCTGAATGTCTTGCAATGTTTGCATCATCCAAAAGAGTTGTGTACAGCAAGATGCAGCAACCACATATTCTGCTTCAGCTGTAGATAATGCAATTGAACTTTGTTTCTTGCTAAACCAAGATACTAATCTGGAACCCATAAATAATGCACCACCACTAGTGCTTTTTCTGTCATCCACACTTCCTGCTCAATCTACATCTGTATATGCATGAAGTGTAAGATCTGTGTCCCTAGGATAACGCAAACCAAAATTTTGAGTTCTTTGAAGATATTTGAAGACCTTTTTGACTACTTGAAGGTGTGCTTCCTTTGGATTTGCTTGGAATCTTCCAAATATTCCTACTACATGCATGATGTCTGGTTGGGCATCTCTTAGATAGAGTAGACTACCAATCATGGATCTATAGGTTGGTTGATGTACAAGTGTTGATTCATCATTTGCACTGAGACTGCGTTATGTTACCATAGGAGTACATACTAGTTTAGATTCTTCCATACCATATTTCTTCAAGATCTACTTGAGGTACTTGGTTTGTGATGGAAAAATACCATCTTTATTTTGTTGAACTTGTAATCCAAGAAAATATGTGAGCTCACCAAGAAGGGACATTTCAAATTCTTTTTGCATTACCAAAGCAAAGTTTTGACTCATGGCTTTTTCATTACTCCCCAAAATGATATCATCAACATACACAACAAGTATTAGCAATTTATCATTGTCAATTTTTATATATAGATTGCTATCAGTTGATCCTTTTGAAAAACCTTGTCAATGAAGGTATTTGTCAAGATGATAATACTAGGACCTTGGAGCTTGTTTTACACCATAGAGAGCTTTTCTGAGTCTACATCCAAGTTTTGGATCATTTCCAAGGATGAACCCATTTTGTTGCTCAATATAAACTTCTTCTTCTAGATCTCCATTAAGAAACGTAGATTTCACATCCATTTGATATACTTTGAACTTCTAAAATCTAGAAAGAGCAAGGAACATTCTTATGGCTTCTAGTCTAGCAATAGGTGCAAAAGTTTCTTCAAAGTATATACCTTCTTGTTGAGCATACCCTTTACAAACAAGTGTGGCCTTGTTTCTAATAAGTTCTCCATTTTCATTCAACTTAATTTTGAATATCCATTTGGTTCCTATGACATTCTTATCATGAGGTCTTCGAACTAATTCCCAAGTATTATTCTTTTCAATTTGCCCAAGCTCTTCATTCATGGCCTTGACCCAACATTCATCTTTGCATGCTTCATGAACATTTTGTGGTTCAATGGAGGAAAGAAATGGTAGATAGTTTGAAGGTTCTGTGATAGTTCATCTTGTTTGTACACCTGCCTCTATTTGTCCCAAATTTAAGTCTCTGGATGATTTTTCTGAACATATCTGGATGGAGTCTTTTCTTCTACCGTTATCTGCTCTTCTGCTGCTTCATTGTTTTCTTCTTCTTTAGCATTAGTCTGAGTTGATGTGGAAGGATAATGCTCATCTTCTTCCCACTCTTTAGTTTTTACCTGCTTTGAATTTTCGCCTACTTCATCAACCACAACATCAATACTTTCAACAATTTTCCTTAGTCTTTTATTATAACACTTGTATCCTTTACTTCAGGAAGAGTAACCAAGGAGAATGCCTTCATCTGCTCTAGTTTCAAACTTGCAAAGTTTTTCATCAGTCCTTTTGATGTAACATTTACTTCCAAAAACTTTGAATTATTTTATAGTAGGAGTCTGACCATACCAAAGTTCATGAGGAGTTTGAGTGCTGTTTACTTGAACATTTGTTTTGTTGAGAATAGTGACGACAACAAATGCAGCTTCTACCCAGAAGGTTGTAGGAGTTCCAGACTCATCTAGCATAGCATGAGCCATTTCTTGAACACTTATGTTTATTCTTTCTACCACTCCATTTTGTTGAGGAGTCCTTGCGGTAGAGAATTCCATTCTTATTCCATGTTCTTCATATAAGTCAAAGAATTCATCAGAGGTAAATTCCCCTCCTAGATCAGACTTGAGGCATTTGATTTTGTGATCTGATTCATTTTCAACTAAAGATTTGAAGGCTCTGAACTTTCCAAATGCTTCATGTTTATGCTTTAGAAGTCCTATCCAACACATTCTGGAAAAGTCGTCAATGAACAATATAAAGTATTCTTCTCCACGAGGTGACTTTTTCCTTGATGGACAACATAAATCAGTGTGGACAAGGTCAAGAGGCTTACTAGTTGATCCTTCCTTCTCAGGAAAATGTGGTCTTGTTTGCTTACCAAATTTACATGATTTGCATATTTTATTTTCTGGAATTCTGATGTCAGGAAGATCGCGAACAACCTGGAATTTGCATGCTTTCCTTATCTGAGGGAAGCTTAGATACCCCAATCTTCTGTGCCATAACCAGTGTTCATAATTTTTGCTGAGATAGCACTGTTGTTGTCCTCCCTTGAGTATGTATAAATTATTTGGAGTTCTTATGCATTTGATCACTATTTCTCCTGTATCATGCTCATGAACAACACATCCATTTGATCAAAATACTACCTCATTTCCTTGATCACACATTTGACTCACACTCTATAGATTATGCTTTAAAACATCAAAATACATAACATTCCCAGCTTTAACCTTTTCTTTTAAGAGAATAGAGCCTTTACCTTTTATGACTGCAGGGGTGTCATTTCCAAATGAGACCTTCCTTTCCTTTTCTAAAGCACTATATGACTAAAGTTCTTATTTATCACCTCTCATATGTTTTGAGCATCCATTGTCGATGTACCATTGATTTTCTTGTCCTTCTGAATATAAGGTGATACCACAACTTTCGATTTGCAATTCTTTCCTTTTCCATGTTTTGGGACCCAATGAAGCTTGCTCCTTCTGAGATGTTTGCCGAAATTTACTCATGCATTGAATGTCTTCATGACCAAAGTTGTTATAGATAGTGCATTCTATTTTATTTTCAAGAGCAAAGAAGTTATTGTAGGTCCTTTTCATGATCCCAATCACATTCCTTTGATTTTGTTCTTCTCTAGTCATGATGGTCTTGTAAGCAACACATTGAGTAGCTTTGTGTCCAAAGTTATGACAAGAAAAATGTTGGCCATTAAAGAAATTCCTGCAATTATCGAATCTACTGACCTGATGATTGTAGTTTCCATTGGCATTCATTCTTGAAGCAAATTGAGAATGATTTACCTGTGGTTGGTTATAGCTTCTATTCATAATTGAAGTAGATTAAACTCGATTTACTTGGTGATTTGCTTTAAACCTCTGTTGATGATTGTCAATTTGTTCATCTCTCCTTGCTGCATCAAGATAGCTTTTGGAGGTTGATGGCTTCTATGCTTGAGATGGTTATTTAGTATATCTAAGACCTATCTTTATTAGAGGAGAAAGTTGTACTTTGATGATTTAATCTAAAGTTTCTAATCCTTTAGCAAACCTAATATTGAGGGCTTTTGTTTTCTTAATTACTTTTCTTAGACCCACAAATTCACATCCTAACTTTTCATTGTGTTTTTCCCTTTCAGCAATTTGGAATGTCAGAGTATCCTTAATCATACTCTTTTCTTCTAAACAGATTTTAAGTTTAGAAATTTCTTCATAGAGACCTTCTTCATCTAAAGCATCCAAAGAATCATCATCTTCCAAAGCCATCAAAAGTCTATAATCATTACTATTTTCATCTTCATCACTATATGATAAACCATCACTATCTTCATGTGTATAGTAGCTCTTCTTATTTACAGTTTGTTTTCTATTCCATTTTGCTGATTCCTTACCATTATCAAGATTATCTTTGTGAGGACATTTGGCAGCATAGTGACGTACTCTTCCACAAGCAAAACATTTGAAAGGTAGTTTACTTCCGAATCTTCCAGAACCCCATTGAAGGTTCTTGACAAAGTTTGTTTCTTCCTCTCCTTCTGACGTATGTCCTGACTCATTGAGTTATCCTCTTCCTGAAGCTTTGAATGTGACTTCTCTCATATCTGATGGACCCCCTTTTCTCATTTCTAAGCAGTTAGGATTTCATGCAACTGTGACATAGTAATACTCTGAAGCTCCTGCTTCTCTTCTATGGCAGAAACTTTTGATTCAAACTTAGAAGTCAAGGATCTTAGAACTTTTTCAACTAAAGTAACTTCTTTTGTCTCTTCACACAATTTTTTGATGTGATTAACAATCTCATCTATATGTAAGAAATAAATAGCTACACTTTCAGCATTATGCATTTTGAGAGTTTCATATTGAATTCTGAGAGATTGTAGTTTTGCACGTTTTACTTGATCATCTGCTTCATAGCTTAGAATGATCTCATCCCTTATTTCTTTGGCTATTTTGAGCTGCATAACCTTGACGAATTCTGATTGTGACAGACTCCCCAATAGAGTATTGACAGCTTTTGCATTTGTTTCATACTACTTTTTACCTGCTATATCTGTAGGAGTTGCTGTGGAAATGTGTATCCTCCTTCCATGATATCCCAAACTTCTATTCCAAGAGATTGAAGATATGTTGTGGTTCTTACCTTGCAATAGACGAAGTTGCTCCCATCAAGTATTGGTGCCTTGATGGATGCCTCCCTTTCGTAGTTTCTCATGATGATAGATCTTCCTTCAAGCGATCAAGCTTCTTCTGAAGGACCTGCTCTGATTTCAATTGTTGGAAATAATATTGAGAGGTGGGTTGAATCAGTATTAGTAACTTAACAATATTTCATTTCCATAAACATATTTATATATGCTACTTCTGTTAATGCATCTTGCGTACATACGCAACTGTGTTTAGAGCAACCAGCGTATACCTTGTAAACTTATTATTTACTCAGTGGATCTTTAATCTATGTATCAAAACCATATAAGCAGTAACAGGTACAGTAAAAATAGATCAGACAATCACACACAAGAACACAAGATATAAGGTGGAAACCCAATGTGGGTGAAAACCACCTGCTGTAATTTGTCTCTATCTTCGTTAAATAAGAAACTTCCTTTAATAGTATTTTTGTACTGGTGCAGTCTTATACCAGTACGCAAGCTTCTATTTGCAGAAGGCTACAACCTTCGCTCATTCTCTAGCTTCTCCTGGAAGGGAGCTACAACCCCCTTAGCTCTTGTACTAGCTAATGTACTAGTACATAGGTGTTGACCTATAGAAGGTTGCAACCTTCGCTTTTCTTCCAGGGACCACGTTTCATAAATTTTCTGACTAGATCCATCAATTGCATCAATCAAACATGAAAATATATCTGCATCAATCAATATCCCTTGCACTTAACCAAAACTAAATCAAAAAATCACTTCTCTGAATGTTGTAACCAGAATACAATAACAGTACCAGAACCTAGAACACTGCAACAGTAAATAGAAGTAGCTAAAACATATTATATAAGACGTACGCTACTTCAATGTGTCGATCTTGTGTGCATACATTGTTATATGAAGGAAAACTTGCATATATGCTATTTTGAATTTTTGAACCAGCATGTATATGCACTTTTGCTATATTGAACCTGCGTACATATTTCTCTTCAAGCTTTAAGATCTTGACCCATCAAGAGAACTTATCCTTCTTCAAGCACTCAGGTTCTTCCTTGATTCAGATCTAGCTATGCACCATAACCCAATGACCAGTATTCTAGATCTTTCTCTTCATTAGATATTCAATTCTTTAGTGCCTTTACCTAATGATCTCCTCCTCCTTTTATAGTCTTAGGCCTTACTCAATACCATGGTCCAAAACTACTTAGAATCAATACCTTGGACCAAATACCTGGGGTCATCACTTCGGTTAAGATACCTTGGATCAATACCATGGGTCAAAATACCAAGGACCAAATACCATGGACCAAAACCAAGTTTTCCCACATGTACATGCTTTTCCTTGCATGAAAGTGCGTGCATACGCATACACGCCTTTTGGTCGGCAATCTCGGATGTATATGCAGATTGGTTAAGTGGAACATGCATATATCTCTTTTTCCTTCATTCTGATAGCTTGAATTGTGATCTATTATCTGAGTGAGTTGCCATCAAGGACAACACCTGTGTCATAGTGCCAAACCTATGTCATAATGCCAACAACTTATACAAATGAAGCTACCAACAACTTCCTTAAAATTAGGGAGGCTTGGCTCCCAAAACTCGAGATAATCATCAGTCATCCTCCACTTGCTCAGTTGCCTTCCAGTGCATGATTTGGCTGCTTGTACTCCGAGATGAATGAAGGGGAATTCGAAGTGAGGCGTAATAAATGAGGGGGATTCCCTCCTATAATTCCTCTCCTTTGTCCACTTCGTGTTATTGCTACCATTTGTCCATTGGATCCTTGACTTTGACCTCAAAAATCATCAATAATCTGCATTAAACACATGTTAGACCACATGGCATCATAACTAAATCAACTCACTCTATAAGCATAAATATAATCAGAAAATCATGTAATAAGCTAAGAGAATGGTTCATTTGACTAGGTTAGGAGGTAAAATGAGCCCATATAATTACCCATTTATGAGGCTCATCATCACCCCCCTAATGAAGGTGTTGCTCATCCTTTGAGCAACTTAGTCCATCTCCTCATTTTTTATGGCTCTGATGGCCTCCCTAGCATTCCAAGCTTCTGATGTGGTATCCTTTTCCTTGTGATATAATCCTACCTTTCTATCTATCTCTTCCCACTGCTCCTCCTCTTTTTCTTCTCTTCTACCTTCCATCATGGCTAACAATAGTGGAGGACTCAGTTTGAGGCCAATCCAGTTGACCTTCACGCTCTGCATGAAGTTCTTGAACATTGGCACTCTCCATAATGCCTCCTTCATCCTTATGGGGGAATGATATTCCCTAATCCACAGACTGTGTGGTAAGGTGTTCCATCTCCTGATACATACATGCACACAGTCATCCCCAAGTAACATTTCCATATCCTCAAAATGTGCAATGGCTTATGCCTAATCATTTATATATCTAGGGGAAATCTGAGGATTATTGGCAAGAAGGTTGTGTGTGTTGATGAGTGCCATGGGATCTGATGGCTTAGATCTTATCATTAATGGCTCATTCTACTCTTTTATCATCAATCTTCTTATTTCTACTGCTCTCAACTCTTCATGGTTCATCCATGAGGCCATGGCCATTAGTTGCAAGTCCCCTAGCCTGGCATTGGGGTCCCACACATTCATGTCTATGAGGGCCATGTTATGTAGGTAGAATTCTGCCATCTTTGTTTTATCCTCTGATGTGCTTTGGTCACACAAGTCCATAAACTTCCTGTAATCTTGGGAAGGCATTTTTCCTCTATGTGCCAAAGTCTTTATCTGAAATTATAACCATTGGTCCTTGAGATATAAGCCATAGGATTTTTCTTGTGTTCTATATTGCAATGCCTCCATGGATAAGCTAGCCATGCATGCCACTTGGGTCTCTTTCTCTTGCAGCTACCGCCTTAGCAATCATTTTCAGTTTCAAGTTGGCTTTTTGTAATTACTTCCTTGTCTCTGATAGCACTCAACTCTCTACCCATTTCTTTGAGTTTGTTTTCCATATGGCCAATATCCCCAACTCCTTTGGATTTGGCTATTTGCATCCACCTATGTGTTCTTATTCTCTCTTTCTCTAATTCAAAGAATAGTGGAATTGCAAATTCTTGTGGAATTATCTTTCCTCCCTCAAGAAGATTGTAGTAGGAGGTAAGACTGGGCTGGAGATCAAGTACTTGTAGCTCTGTTTCTTCCTCCTTTACCTATGTCTATCCTTCCATTCTTTTCTCAAGTTTTTGGGTCTCCTATAGTTTTGACAGTGTCTCCTATAGAACTCTCTGAGCCTCCTGTAGGATTGTTTTCAGGTCCCGTAGTTCTACCTTTTCTCTCCATGTGGGAGATCTAGGAGTCCCTCTTTCATATGTGATAGGTGCCTTGGAAGGGGATTCTTTTCCTTGGGCAGAGGGTGAATCTTAAATTGTAATTGGCACTTTTGAAGAGGGTTAATGTTTGCTTGTTTTAATTCTTGTGCTCTTCCTAGCCCTGAAATACATGGAGGCTTGCCTTTTCCTCTTTTTCTTTGGCTTAATTATTGTACTGAGGGTAGTAAGGGCATATACTGCCTCCCTTTCTAGAGTTTCAAGGGATCCTTCTCCTTGTTCTACTTTTTCTTCCTCTTTTTCTCCTCCTTTTGTCTCTTTTTCTATCTCTGTTTGCTATGTTTCTTCCTGCTATGTTTCTTAAGCTTTCTCCTCTTCTATCTTAGTTTCTATCTCCCACCTTTCTTGTTTTGCTAAGTCACCAGTTGCTTCACCTTCTCCCCTTTGCTACTCTTCCTCCTCACTACCAGTAGGACTAATATCATAGGTTAGTGCCTTTATGTCATCCTCAGCTATCATGTTTCGGAAGACTTCCCATGCTATAGGGAGTGTAAATGTATGGAGAGCTTCTTGCACTAGGATTTTGATTAACCCATGGTGAGCTAGCTGCTTTGAATTCCCTGCTTGAACTTTAGTGCTAGAGTCAATGACGGACTACAGGAGGAATTAGGGGATGTTGAGCTTCTGAGGGGCTAGAGTGTCCATGCCATACCTTAATTCATGAAGGATTATAAAGTGATAACCATAGACAATGTTGTACCTCCCCTCATAGGAAATGTATTTTATTATTTGGTAGCTAACCTCATCCCAAGGATATGATATGCTAGCCCTTGTAATGCCATTTTTATCCTCTACAGGGGTTTCATTATTTTGGAAAAAGTTTTTCTTGGTAGCCTCGCCAATTGGTTTCTCGTCCTTACTCCAAGGAAGCCCAAGAGGATGGCTGGTGACCCTATTGATAAATTCAATGGTTATCACCATGGAAATACCTCTAAAGGTGACAGTGGCATGTGTTCTTGTGTGAGGGACCAAAGAGTGGACAAATTCTTCGGCAATTTCCTCATCAAACCCTCAGAATTTCTCAAAAAAATTCATCCAATTTGCTGTTGTGAATATGTCCACTACTTGTGGATGTGCATGGAGCCTGGTGGAGTTGGTGGGCTCCTTTCTCATAAATCTTCCTATCATTTTGTTTATACTCTTTTTGGAAACCAAATGTGGAGATGGAGACAACAATTTTTGAGAAAAATAGAGAAACAGAGGAGACTGTGTTTTTTTAAAATAAATAAGCAGAATTTTTTTTATGTATTTCCTCCTCCTAAATAATTTATCTCCTCCTCAAATTGAAACCACTACTTGCATATATTGATATTCAATCTTGGAATGCATGGAACCTACCTCCTTAGAGCGAAAATCATGCTAAAACCCATTTTTTCTCCCTTCAAAATAGCTCACTGCCCCTCCTGTAGAAGCATGTTGTCCCTCCTGTAGAATTACTGTAGGTGCTCCTGTAGAACCTGTAAGTGTTCCTGTAGAGAACTCCAAGAGAAGGAATATGGGAGAGATTGATGGAGGACGATGGTTACGAGGCTGTGGGGGCACAAGGAGACTGTTGTAGCTAAGTTACAAGGAGAGAATGAAGGAAAAGGTGGTGAAAGTGGTCAGGGAGGAGTACATATTACCCTTTATGGATATTTCCAGTGATGGGTGGTGAGCTGGCAAAGTATATGTTGGCTATATTTAGACCATTGGTCCCCACCTGCCTTGTCATCATGGCCCCCCTCCTCATAATAATCCCTCATGATTGCATCGGAGTTCACATTTCCTCCACTACCTGTCCTTGACATCGTTCTTGAGTTAACTATGCACATGTGTGGGTGACATCTCGGATGAGTGGAGTCAACTAGATGAAGGTGGCCAAGTTAATTGACCACCTTTCTCTCATTCAACCTCAACCATCTCATTGTTTTTGCATGCCTTCTAATTACACAAATTCAAATAGAGGAGCAGGTTAGTTACTTACCTGTGATCCAAATGTATTTGCTGTGAGGTGCTATGGCTCTCTTTCTCTGTTGCATGCCTTTATTTTTTTTTATGCATGTTGTTTGCTTGCTGATTTGTGCCTATGTCTTATGCAGGTTCTTCTCTGGCTGGATTTGAACTTCAGGTGTCTTCTCAAACTCCATGTTTGCACTCTCTTGTTGTTGATGCTGGATTTTAATGGGATCAACTACTACAGGAATTCTTACAAGAGCTCCTGTAGCTGCTTCTCCCCTTGAAACTTGAGCTTTTTTCTGTGCTTGGAGCTGTGAGGATGATGCCAGAGATGTAGATGGAGATGGAGAGGTAATAGGTAGGCTTCATCTGAGGTGGATGGTGCTACTTCCTCTCTTATTTTCTTGTTTTTTTTCTTTTCCTGAAAAACGTTTTTTTTTTCTCGACAGGGAGAAGAATGATGCTTCGGGTGTGATGCAGGCTTGGAAATGATGACAAGGAGGTTCGAATACTGCAGGAGGGTTTATAGGTTCTTCACGAAGCTTCCCTATCCCTCGAACTACCTTTTATATCCATTTTTGGCTCTCTGTAATTCCTATAGGAGCCTCCTATAGAAAACACAAAGCCTCCTGTAGAAAACATAGTTTCTAAAAAAGAAACACATTGAGGTGAAAGAAATGCCAAGAATGATGGAGTAAGGTGTGGGAAGGTAGGATAGGTGTTGGTGTGGATGTCAGGGCTCCCTTGGAACATTCTTCTCTTTCCAGTAGTCCTCTTGCAAACCTACAATGCAAATGAAAATTCATTTTTCTTTTTCTCTCTTTTTTTTTTAAATAACTAGGGCACCTCAGGGAGGTTTTCACCCTAATTCCTACCCTGGGCGGCTCTAAGGGAGGTTTTCACCCAGGGATCCTATTCTTTTCTCTCATTTTTCTTTTTCTTCTTCCTTTTTTTTTTGTATATCATTTGGCTGCCTCAAGAGAGGTTTTCAACCCGATGATGGGACTCAAGTGCCTCATGGAGGTTTTCACTTAAGGCCTTATTTTTTATTTCTTTTTTTCTTTTTCTTCAGTGAGTGAGCAAAGTGGAGGCTCGGACATGCTCCACTACCATCCTTGTCTTACTCAAATCTTCAATGCACTCTCGCTTGGAGAGGGGCTTCTTGTAGACTTTCAACCAATGTCCGTTGACAAGCATGGGGATGGCTTCATCATCAATGGCTCTAATCAGAACTGAACCATTGTCATTGAATTTCTCCACAGTGTAGGGTCCCAGACATATTGTCCTTAGCTTGCCTTTGAAATCCTTATCTTGTATCATAGAGTAGTGCCCAATATCCTTCTTGGAATTGCTTCTCCTTGATATTTTTGTCATGCCATATCTTTCTTTGAAGCTGAACTACTTCTGCATGGAGAAGGGCCTACAATGTGTGTTCATCCAATCTATTGAGCTGAAGTGATCTTTCTTGCTATGCATGGCTGAGGTCTAGGTCTAGCTGAGCTACCATCCTAAGGATATTGAATTCAAATTCTATTGACAGCAAAGCCTTCTTCCCATAGACCAGCTCATAGGGTGTGAACCTTGTGGTGGTCTTCCATGTTCTGTTGTGGGCCCAAGTGGCCTCAACTAATCTATCCGCCCAGTCTTTTCTATTGTTGCTCACTACCTTTGTTAGGATCCCTTCCAATGCTTTGTTAGTTACCTCTACCTGCCCATTGGCTTGTGGAAAGTAAGGGGTGGAGGTCCTATGCTTGATTCTATGATGTGTGAGTAGGTCTTCAATCAAATTGAAAGTGAACTAACTACCTTGATCTGTGACAAACTCTCTTGCATACCCAAAATTGTAGAATATGTTTTCTCTCAAAAGCTCAGCTATTCTTTCCTCTATCGCTGCTTTGATTTCTTTTGTCTCTACCCACTTTGTCAGGTAATCAGTCCACACAATGATATATTATTTTTTATTTGAAGGAGGGCTGATAGGACTCACGAAGTCCATGCCCCACTTCACAAATGGCTCAAAGGTCACTTGAGGTTGCATGGTAATCTCATCCTTTAGAGTAGGTTTCCCTATCCTCTGACACCGATCACACTGTCTGGTATATCTCCTCACATCTTGATGAAGAGTGGGCCAGTAGTAGCCTCCTTCCAGTATCTTGAAGGTAGTTCTTTTTGCTGCAAAATGACCTCCACAAGGCCCGTCATGACAGGTCAAGAGGATTTCAAAGACTTCTTCCTCCCTGACACATCTTCTCAAGATCTGATCTGGGCCAAGTTTGAGGGGATTTCCCCCAATCCAGGTGAAAGGGGTGCTTTTCCTTACTATCTTGCTCTTCTCTTTTGAGGATAGGTGTCGTGGGAACTGTGCTGAAACCAAGTAGTTTGCTATATCAGCATACCCTAGAGAGAGTACTAAAATAGCAAATAGATGTTCATTTGGTGTTTGGTCATCCACCATTCCTTCTTCGCCTGCAGGTCAATTTACTCTAGACAAGAAGTCAACAACAACATTTTCTTTACCAGGCTTATCAATAATGGTCAAATCAAACTGCTGTAGTAAAATCAACCATCTAATAATTCGAGCATTTACATTTGGTTTGTTCATTAAATATCTAATTGCAACATGGTCAGTGTGCACAAAGGTTTGATAGCCTGTGATAAAATGTCTAAATTTGTTTAAGGAATGCACGATAGCTAGGAGCTCCTTCTTGGTCACTATATAGTTTAACTCTACCTTTGACAAGTTGTTTCTTATAAAGTATATGGCATAACGTAACTTTTCATCAATTTGTCCCAAGGTTTCTCCTATTGATTTGTTTGAGGCATTTGCATGAATGTGGAAAGGTAGAGCCTAGTTTGGGCTTCTTAGAATTGGGGCGGTCACAAGCTTGCTCTTCAAGGTATTTAGGGCTTCTTAACAGTTTTCTGACAATATGAACTCAACATCTTTACCTAAGAGGCCAGACAAAGGAGAGGCTACTTTATTGAAATCTTTAATGAATCTCCTTTAATACCCAGCTAAGCCTAGGAAACTTCTGACATCCCTCACCTTTTGAGGAGGTGGGACCCTTTGGATGACGTCAATTTTGTTGGGGTCCACCTGTAGTCTTTGCTGAGATATTGAATGACCTAGCACGGTCCCTTAAGTAATCAAGAATTCACATTTTTCCAGACTAAGGGATAGGTTCATCTTAATACACTTGTCTAGAACTTTTCCTAGGTTAGATAAAGCTTCTTGAAAATCAAAGCCATAAGGAGTAAAGTCATCCATGTATATATCTATTGCATCATGAACTAATTCAAAAAATATACTCAATACCGCTCTTTGGAAAGTGGCTAAAGTCTTACACAAACCAAAAGGAAGGACCTGGTATGAAAAGGTACCCCAAGGACAAGTGAAAGTGGTCTTATCTTGGTCTTCCGGGCTGATTTGAATCTAATTGTACCCGCTAAACCCATCTAGGAAAGAGAAAAACTTTTTCGCTGCTAGACTGTCTAACACCTGATCTATGAATGGTAAAGGAAAATGGTCCTTTTAAGTGGCTTTGTTCAATTCTTGATAGTCAACATAGATTATCCACTTACCATTTTTCTTTGGCACTAGCACCAAAGGAGAGGCCTGTTCATTGTCAGAGATGGGATAGATGAATCTTGCATCAAACAATTTTTGCAGTTCTTCCTTAACAATATCTTTAAGTGTTGGATTCATCCTCCTTTCAAGCTACCTGACTAGCTTACAATCCTCCTTGATGTATATATGATGAGTGCATACTAAAGGGTACACTTCCTTCATCTTCTTATAACTCCGGGTGAAGGCATCTAGGTGTTTTCTCAGTAGGCTACACAGTTCCTTCTCCTAGGAAGTGGATAGGGATGGATTGATTTTCAAGGTTCTTTCTGGGCCAAACTCTATATTCTTCACATGGAGAGGAGTGGAGTTGGCTACACAGATATTAGTTGAGGGGTTGTTTTGGGTTTCTCTTACTGTGTCCTCTAATGGTGATACAATGGGAGGTGGATTCTGAATTAGGTTTTCAATCATATCATCCTCATCTTGCAGTTTCTCCCCATGGCAATTTCTAATGCACACAGTGGTGCATAATAGACTTCATCCTCATCTTCCTCCTCCAACCAAAGAGGTAGATCATGTTATAGCAAGGGTTGGGCAGGAGGATATAGGATTAACTATTTGGACATGTGCTCGTTCTTTATGGTCATGTTCCCCACTCGAAAACTGATGTAGGCATTAGTGGTAGCCAACCAGGGTCTTCCAAGAATGAGAGGATACCCAGTGAGCTTTGCCTTTGGTTGGAGAAATAAGAAATCAGGAGGGTACTCCCAAGAATCAATGGAGACCATCACATCTTCCACAATCCCCTCAATGGTCATGGTCGAGTGGTCTTCTAGCTGTAGCACGCTCGTGGTCTTCCTCAAGGAGCCCTGGAGGTTGAGTTTGAGCATTGTGTCCTTTGTCATCACATTAATGGAAGCTCCCAGATCAATCAAGGTGTGTGGGATGATGGTGCCATTGGTGTGGGCATCAACTAATGGGCTTCTAGGGTCTAGATATTTTGCACAGATTGCCTGCCCTAACATCAGGTCGGATAGTTGCCCTATGACATTGATGGTTGGGGCATCTCTCCTGTGCCTTCCTGGATGCCTAAAGCACTTCTCTTTGATCAACCTATTATAGATAGGCACATCTTTTATGTCTTGGAGAAGTGGTATCTTTACACATAAATTTTTTAATTCTCCCAGGGGTTCAGCTTCTTCTGGAGTAGGTTTGACTATCATGGATAGTCTCTCAGGAAAGGGTGGAATTGCTTTTGGTTCACTTTTCTCTTTATCTTCCTCAACCTCCCTGGGTGGAGGCTAGCTATCTGGGAGAAATTTCCTAGGTCGCAAGTTAATTTCCTAAATCTCCACATCATAAGTTGGGCATGATGGTTCCCCACTATACACTTGCTGAGCCTGTCTGTTGTTCAAGTTCAGGTTTGGCTGGGTAGGCATATGGCTTGCTTTGGTGGAGCAGGAGGTAACGGTTGTGGTTGGGTAGGTGGTGGAGGCAAAAGAGTGGGAAGAGAGTTATACTGGGGCCTCCACCCCTAATGAGGTGCATTCCACTGAGGTAGTGGTTGAGCATAGGATTGAAATGAATGGGTGGCTAGTTGGGCTTGATATTGAGATGTGAAGGACCAAGGAGGAGGTGTGGACCAGGAATGATGAGCAGGGGGGGCCCAAGAAGGTATGGAAGTGACTTGTTTAGGGTTGTAGTATGCCTGAGATGTCCCTTGCATCCCTTGCTAGTATGGTCTAGGTCCATGTAGCCTCCTTTGGTTTATGTAATAGAGTTGTTCAATGACTCCCTCAGCCCCTTGATATACAACTGTAAGTATGGGTAAGGAAGGGAACTTATCTGTAGCATGATTTTCTTCACAAGCTGAACAAACCTATATAAAGATCAATGGGCATTCATTCCTAGGATGCCTCCTAGTGCATTTAGGGCAAAAAATGGCCAAAGCCCTCTTTGCTTCGTCTTGTTTCCTTTTGATATGCAAGGTATCCATTTGCATGGCAAGAGTCTATAACATCTCACTCTTGAGGTCTTCCAGCATGTTTCCAATTTCTCCTTTAATGGATGAGTTAGAGGAAGAGGTACATGCTATGGGTTGACTCCCCCTACTTTTCTTTCTATTGGGTTGTGTTATAATCTTTCCACATAGTTAACAAGCGGTTTGAGGAGTACCCGTAACCCCACTTTATGGGGTCCGGGGTAGTGCCCCAGAAAATTTTGGTTTTGGACCATATGTTAGGTTGGGTGGACCCACCTATGGTTTTGTGCATGATTTTTGCACATGTTTTTTGGATGCAATGGTTTTTTTGTCCGTGGTATTGGACGCGATGGTTTTTGGTCCATGGTATTTGATGCTTCGGCATGTATAAATATGTATTGTAACATTGAAAGGAAAATAATGGAAAATCAAGCTGGTAGTCCCTATTTTGGGATCCAGTGGGAAATCTCTTGTATACGTGTTTTATGTGTTATGCTCTCACATTTTTATTTTTCCTGTGATTTAGAATTCGTATGCAGGTAATTTCTATATGGGGTTAAAACCTACATTTGGTATCAGAGTTGTTTTGGCTTCAAGGGGACGCCTTTGTTGCTGAGGGGTTTTGCTTGGGCTGGTCGTAGACCCTGTTCAGTGGGAGATCTGCGAGATCGATTCTGGTGGTGAAAGAAGATGGCGAGTAGGAGAAAGATAGAGATTGAGAAGTTCAATGGTCAGAGTTTTGAGTTGTGTAAAATCAAGATGGAGGATTTGTTGGTGGATAAAGATCAGCGGATCGCGGTAGATCCAGGTACTAAACCAATAGAAGTGACCGATGAAGAATGAAAGAAGTTGGATCGGAAGGAAAAGAGCACAATATGATTGTGTGTCTCAGATTCAGTATTACTGAATGTATTAGGGGAAGCTACGGCGAAGGCTCTGTGGGACAAGTTAGGGGCTTTGTACCAATCTAAGTCTCTGGTGAATGAACTGTTCTTATGGAAAAAGCTGTATAACTTGAGGATGAAAGATGGAGACTCAGTGACAGAGCATCTGAATGCGTTTAATACTATGGTAAGTCAATTATCATCTGTTGATATTAAAATTTTAGATGAATATAAGTGCATTAGTTTGTTGTGTTCTCTACCAGATTCGTGGGATAGTCT